>JAKVIS010004704.1:0-13475 GCA_033119425.1 Bufotes viridis
CCCTAGCGCCCCTTCCCAAGGCGCTCTACGAGGCGGCCTATTCGCGTATAGGACGCGCCGACCCTGTTTATGAGGCTGTGACATCACAGAGTTGGCTGGCTGCTGATTGGCTGCATGCATGGCATTATGGGTGACCACGCTTTCCCAGAGTTCTTTGCTCCAAGTCTTCACACGTGCAGCAGCCATTTTAGGAAAAAATTTGATTCGTTACCATGAATCGTGAGGAAATTCGGCTTCAGTGCGAATAACATTTTTACTGAAATTCGGATCGAATTCCACTTCATTGGCTTCGATTCGCTCATACTTACAATGTGTTATCCAGTTTCACTCACCATAGTGATAGCTGTTGCCTAAGAAGCATTGTAAAATGTTGTCTATCACTTATTTTCGGTCAGAAATAATTATATTTTCTATTTTGCAACTTTAAGGCTAGTATAGTTTAGTGGTTAAAGTTTTGGGCTGTAATGCAGAAGCTGTGAGTTCAAATCCTGTCACAAACTTTTTCAGAAATAGAGGTTAAATTAGATTTATATATTTAATAGTTTTTTTAGTAATTGTAAAAAATGTATGGCACAAAATAAATGTGTGATTACTAATATATATATATATATATATATATATATATATATATATATATTTAAATTCTGACATTCGATGTGCGATAAAACTGACCAGTTATTTTTACTCTACAGGTCAGTACGAATCCGGCGATACCCTATATGTATAGGTTTTCTTGCGTTTTGAAAGTGAAAAAAAAATTCTAAAGTGGGAAAAAAAAATTGTTTTACTTTTTTGTCACCATGTTTTGACCCCTATGGGGGCTCATTTTTGCGTCATAATCTTATCTTTTTATTGATTCCATTCTGGGGGGTGTATGACTTTTTGATCACCTTTTATGTAATTTTTTGTAGAAAATGAAGCTATCAAAAATGGCGAATCTGCCATTTGGACGCGTTTTTCCGTTTTGCTGTTTAATGTATGGGGGAATATTTTTTTTATATTTTTATAGTATAGGCGTTTTCACACAATGTGACACCCATGATGTGTATTTTTTTAAATTTTTTATTTTTATTTTAGCAAAAGGGGGGTGATTTGAACTTTTATGTTTTTTTTATTTTTATTTTTTTAAACTTTTTTATTTATTTATTTTTACACTTTTATATAGTTCCCATAGGGAAATATAACTTACAATCATTTGATTGCGATTATCATACATTCCAATGCAATAGCATTGGAATGTATGAAAAAAATCGCATATTTCCTATGAAGCCTATTACAGGCAAGGCTCCATAGGAAATACTACAGAGCGGCCTGGGTTTCATTCATAGAAACCAAGGCTACTCCAGGCGCGCTCCGGCTCCTCCGATCGCCACATGGGTTTGTGCGCACTCAGATGCCGTGGTCAGGATTTACCACGGGCATCTGAGGGGTTATATGTCCACGATCGGCATAGCTGTGTCTGCTACAAGAACCATGCGTACACCCGTGGCTAAAGGGCCTGCATGAAGTAGGAGCTGGTGCCATCTTTAGGGACAGGACACAGGACGTACGGGTACGTCCTGTGTCCTTAAGAGGTTAATGCAGAAGGTCATGAGTTTGAATCACAGCAGAAATTTCCTGAAATACAGGCTAAATTTGATTTAAATACACTGGGTGTCCCCAAGCACTGACTCCATATATGGACCTAGCTATATATGGAGTCAGAGCAGGGACTCCTAAGCCGCAGACTCACACTAAGGGATTCCCCCACTGTACAGCGATCTTCTGCATAGAAATAGAGGCTAAATTAGATTTAAGTACACTGGGTTTCCCCAAGCAATGACTCCATATATGGACTTAGCTATATATGAAGTCAGAGCAGGGACTCCTAAGCCGAACTAGAGTCCCGACACCCTCCTTTCTTCAGAGCAGGGGGCGCCTAGTTTAATGCTCAGGTTCTCCCATTGACTTCCATTGTGCTCGGGTGCTCGGTAGAACACCAGAGCATCACAAATAGTGATGTCGCAAACATAAAATTTTCTGTTCGCGAACGGCAAACGCGAGCTTCCGAAAATGTTTGCGAACGGGCGAAATGCCATAGACTTCAATAGGCAGGCGAATTTTAAAACCCACAGGGACTCTTTCTGGCCACAATAGTGATGGAAAAGTTGTTTCAAGGGGACCAACACCTGGACTGTGGCATGCCTGAGGGGGATCCATGGCAAAACTCCCATGGAAAATTACGTAGTAGACGCAGAGTTGGGTTTTAATCCATAGAGGGCATAAATCACCTAACATTCCTAAATTGTTTGGAATAACGTGCTTTAAAACATCCAGTGTGCGTACAGTATACGATACAGGTATGATGTTGTATCGATCAGGTAGTGTAAGGGTTACGCCCGCTTCACAGTGACAGACCAAACTCTGACAGACCAAACTTCCCGTTTAACACATTGCAAACAACCGCAAACAGCCCATTTGCACAACCGCAAACTCCCCATTTGCACAAGGTTGGATACCAAACTAGCCATGTCACGTTCCTTGTCCTCACTGACGTCATTGAAGGTCTCTTCCTCGCGCAATGTACTGTGCCACCCTATCTGAGTGGTGTGTTCAGTAATAAGTAGTACTATTTATATCAGTTAAATCCCTGTTACGTCCCCTATCAGGGGGCGTGTATCGAATAGATTTTAGGAACCGGGAGATGGAAAAAGAAGCTTGGTCGGTCCTCTTACTTCCAATTTGGAGAACTGCGCGTGCGCCGTGCAATGTACTGTGCAAGCCTATATGAGTGGTGTGTTACTTAGTACTATTCTTATCAGTTTAATCTCTATTACATCAGCACTGGCAGTGGGCACACTACAGTCAGTGGAAGTGGGCCTGACACACACTGGCAGGCAACTAACCTTAGATTAAAGGGTAAAAATTAAATGCCTTTTTTTATGCAAAGTCCTGTGCCACACGGGATGACAGGGGTGGGCACTGGCAGTGGGCACACTACAGTCAGCGGAAGTGGGCCTAACACACACTTGCAGCGGGCAGGCAACTGAAATTAGATTAAAGTGTAAAAATTAAATGCCATATTTATCGGAAAGCTACTGTGCCACACGGTATGAGTGGTGGGCACTGGCAGTGGGCACACTACAGTCAGTGGAAGTGTGCCTGAGACACACTGGCAGGCAACTAACCTTAGATTAAAGGGTAAAAATGAAATGCCTTATTTATCGGCAAGCTTCTGTGCCACCCGGTATGAGTGGTGGGCACTGGCAGTGGGCACACTACAGTCAGTGGAAGTGGGCCTGACACACACTGGCAGCAGGCAAGCAACTGAAATTACACTAAAGTGTAAAAATGGGAAATACCTTATTTATCGGCAAGCTACTGTGCCACCCGGTATGAGTGGTGGGCACTGGCAGTGGGCACACTACAGTCAGTGGAAGTGGACCTGACACACACTGGCAGGCAACTAACCTTAGATTAAAGGGTAAAAATTTAATGCCTTTTTTTATGCAAATTCCTGTGCCACACGGTATGAGTGGTGGGCACTGGCAGTGGGCACACTACAGTCAGTGGAAGTGGACCTGTGACACACACTGGCAACAGGCAGGCAACTGAAATTAGATTAAAGTGTAAACATTAAATGCCTTTTTTTATGAAAAGTCCTGTGCCACATGGTATGAGTGGTGGGCACTGGCAGTGGGCACACTACAGTCAGCGGAAGTGGGCCTTACACACACTTGCAGCGGGCAGGCAACTGAAATTAGATTAAAGTGTAAAAATTAAATGCCATATTTATCGGCAAGCTACTGTGCCACACGGTATGAGTGGTGGGCACTGGCAGTGGGCACACTACAGTCAGTGGAAGTCAGCCTGAGACACACTGGCAGGCAACTAACCTTAGATTAAAGGGTAAAAATGAAATGCCTTATTTATCGGCAAGCTTCTGTGCCACCCGGTATGAGTGGTGGGCACTGGCAGTGGGCACACTACAGTCAGTGGAAGTGGGCCTGACACACACTGGCAGCAGGCAAGCAACTGAAATTACACTAAAGTGTAAAAATGGGAAATGCCTTATTTATCGGCAAGCTACTGTGCCACCCGGTATGAGTGGTGGGCACTGGCAGTGGGCACACTACAGTCAGTGGAAGTGGACCTGACACACACTGGCAGGCAACTAACCTTAGATTAAAGGGTAAAAATTTAATGCCTTTTTTTATGCAAAGTCCTGTGCCACACGGTATGAGTGGTGGGCACTGGCAGTGGGCACACTACAGTCAGTGGAAGTGGACCTGTGACACACACTGGCAACAGGCAGGCAACTGAAATTAGATTAAAGTGTAAAAATCAAATGCCTTTTTTTATGAAAAGTCCTGTGCCACATGGTATGAGTGGTGGGCACTGGCAGTGGGCACACTACAGTCAGTGGAAGTGGGCCTGACACACACTGGCAGGCAACTAACCTTAGATTAAAGGGTAAAAATGAAATGCCTTTTTTTGATACAAAGTCCTGTGCCACACGGTATGAGTGGTGGGCACTGGCAGTGGGCACACTACAGTCTGTGGGCCTGCAGCTCCTCACACACGGGCAGGCCAGGCAACTGCAAGATATATATGGAGAAAAAATAAAAGCAGACTAATGTAGCAGCCCTAAAAAGGGCTTTTTGGGGTGCTGTGACGCTGTCCTTACAGCAGATGAGTCTGTGGACACAGAACACTGGCCTAGCTAACACTTTCCCTATGAATTCAGAATCATCAGCGCAGCAGCAGCTTCAGTCTCCCTGCTCTCACTAACATGCAGCTTCAGACTGAATCAAAAATGGCTGCCTTTTTTATAGGAGGTGGTAAGGTGTGGGAGGGAGGGTTCTGATTGGCTGGAATGTGTCTGCTGACTGTGAGGTACAGGGTCAAAGTTTGCTCAATGATGATGTATAGGGGGCGGACCGAACATCGTATATGTTCGCCAGCCGCAGCGAACGTGAACAAGCTATGTTCGCCGGGAACTGTTCGCCGGTGAATAGTTCGGGACATCTCTAATCACAAAGTGTTCTCCTCAAGCACACAAAGCACTTTGATGCTCGAACAACACTAGGGCGGATGTATCATGGTCCCGGACCCTTTCAGGTTGAATGGGTCTGGATCCACTTGCAGCAACCGCATGGATGTTGCTTAATGCACAGAACCGCCAAGCAACGGCCATGTACATGAGGCCTAACTAATGGAAATAACTGATCAAATAACTGAAGTGTGAACTCAGCCGAATTTGAATGGAAAGAAGGATTTAAAGAAGAAGTGATGGATCACACTTGAGGCCTGTGTCACACTGGTGTTAATGGCTCCAGCAGGCTGTTCCGGCAGTCCATCCGGCCACATTCACTATAATTATTGGTCTGACTGGACAGATATTGATCAAATAATCCATTTGTATAATGCAGCCCTAACCAAGTGTTTGGGCCAGGAGCCATGAAACTTGGTGGAGTTAGTTGTAAAAACATATAGCATTTGATGCCATCTTTTATCTGTGTGTATGATAACATCAGTCTGAGTGTATATATTTTATTAGTGATATAAGAAGGAACCTTTTGTCTGTTTTCACACGAGCGAGTTCAATGCATTGAACTTGCAGCGTGTGTCTATGGAAAATCTCGCACTGACCTCCCTACCACTGATGGGGTTGCTTTGCATGATATTGATTTATGATGCTATGTAACCCTTAGGCCCCTTTCACACGGGCGAGAGTTTTCGCGCGGGTGCAATGCGTGAGGAGGACGCATTGCACCCGCACTGAATCGGATCCATTCATTTCTATGGGGCTGTGCACATGAGCGGTGATTTTCACGCATCACTTCTGCGTTCATGAAAATGCAGCATGCTCTATATTGTGCGTTTTCACGCAACGCAGGCCCCATAGAAGTGAATGAGACTGCGAGAAAATCGCAAGCATCCGCAAGCAAGTGCGGATGCGTTGCAATCTCCCGCATGGTTGCTTAGCAATGGGACCCGATCTCTATTATTTCCCCTTATAATATGGTTATAAGGGAAATAATAGCATTCTTAATAAAGAATGCATTGTAAAATGGAAGTGGAAAGTGGAAGGGGTTAAAAATAATAAAAGTTAACTTACCTTAGCCACTTGATTGCGTAGTTGCGATCTCTCCTCTCTTTCCCTGCATCAGCTAAGATCTCAAGGACCTGTGATGACGTCACATCACATGGTCCAATCACATGGTCCATCTTGCCATGGTGATGGACCATGTGATTGGACCATGTGATGTGACATCATCACAGGTCCTTTAGCTCTTAGCTGATGCTGGGAAAGAGAAGAAAGATCGCAACTACACGATCAAGTGGCTAAGGTAAGTTAACTTTTATTATTTAACCCTTCCTCTTCATTTACTATGCATTCTTTATGCTAATTCCTTCCGACCGCCGTACGCAGGATTGCGTCCTGCGGGCGGTCGGTTTATTCCTCCTGGACGCATCGGTGCTTCCTCTCGCGAGACGTGAGAGGACGCGCTGATGTGCCCGCACATGCGCAGTGCGCGCCATTGGCGCACTCGCATGTAACTGTAGTACAGCCTGCCAGCGCTGATCGCGCGCTGGCAGGCTGTATAAGTTAGAAAAAAACGCATCTGATATGCCTGCTGTCTTCTCCTCTGGTGGTCCCTTTGCTTGGGACCACCATAGGGGAAAAAAAAAGTGTGCACCAATCACCACCCCCACCCACCCCTGACACTAATTAACCCCTGATTAACACCTGATCACCCATGTCACCCCACTGATCACCCATGTCACCCTCCATCACTGATCATCCCTATAAGGCTCATTCAGACGTCCGTATGTGTTTGCGAATCCACAGATCCACGGATCCGCAAAACACGGACACCGGCAATCTGCTTATCCCATTTTGCGGATCCGCACATTGCCAGAGCTATATAGAAAATGCCTTTTCTTGTCCGCAATTGCGGACAAGAATAGGACATGTTCTATATTTTTGCGGATCTGGAAGTGCGAATCCGCAATTCGGATCGAGCAGGACAAATTGATCAATGTGAATGAAGAAATCTGTGCCGTTCATTTTTCTTTCAGCCCAGCGGCTGAGCGGAAAAAATTCTCATCACCCGTATGCTCAATAAGGAGAATAGCAAAATCTCTAATTTTGGCCATCGTGTAATGATTGCGGAGACCCTCAAACGCCAGGGCAGTGGAAAAACCTCACAAGTGACCCCATTTTAGAAAGTAGACACCCCAAGGTATTCGCTGAGGGCATAGTGAGTTCATGGAAGTTTTTATTTTTGACACAAGTTAGTGGAAAATGAATTTTAAAAAAAATAATTCAATTTCCGCTAACTTGTGACAAAAATAAAAAATTCCATGAACTCACTATGCCCTTAGTGAATACCTTAGGGTGTCTACTTTCCGAAATGGGGTCACTTATGGGTGTTTCTACTGTCTGGGCATTGTAGTACGTCAGGAAACAGGACAGGTGCTCAGAAAGTCAAAGTGCGGAAACTCACTTTTTGCACCATAGTTTGTAAACCCTATAACTTTTACCCAAACCAATAAATATACACTTATTGCATTTTTTTATCAAAGGCATGTAGAACAATAAATTTAGAGAAAATTTTAAATTGAAATATAGTGTTATTTGAAAAATTTTACAACAGAAAGCGAAAAATGTCGTTTTTGCAAAAATTTCATCAAAAAAGTAAAATATCAAAAAAGTTAAAATGTCAGCAAGAATGAAATACCACCAAATGAAAGCTGTATTAGTGAGAAGAAAAGGAGGTAAAATTCATTTGGGTGGTAATTTGTATGACGGACAATAAACGGTGAAAGTAGCATAGTGCGGAATTGTAAAAAGTGGCCTGGTCATTAAGGGGTTTTAAGCTAGGCTGAAGGAGCATGATATCATAAATGTTATAAGGAAATAAGTCTGACTTCAGTGATGGTCCGGCGTCTTACTAACATGGCGATCATGTGCTGACATAGTTCCCGCAGAACTTAGCATATTCCTGCACGCACTCTTATCTGGCCGTCAAACATGACGCCTGTGAAAGAGGCCTTAGAGTTATGAAATGTGCTGTATAACACTGACAGCATTATGTCAGTGTTATACAATACATTTCAGAACTCAATGAGTTACATAGCATCATAATTCAATATCATGCTATGTGACTTTATCAGTGCCTGAATGTCAGTACAGGAGCTTCCACAGAACTCGCTCGTGTAAAAGCAGCCTTTGGGATCATAACTCAAGTATTAGATCGTCATATTATTGGCTTCAGCTGACATCCATGATACAATAGGTTCATAAAAGCATGTTATTTTGCATCCCACATTGACCCAAATATTTCACAGTATAATTATGAAATATAAGATGAACGGAGATGTGGACTCATTGAGGTCTTTAATGGATTTAGGGCTAAACCTGGCAGAGGTGTCTTCACCCTAAACCTCTACAGAGGGATATGGACCGTCCCCACAAGAAATCCCAGGTCACTGCACATCAATTAGTCTTCGGCAATGGATGGCATGAGACCGAGTGTGCATCAAATATAGCCGTGTTGTGGCCCATCGGAAGCGAGCTGTGGATTCCATCCTGGTTTAGGAGCTGTCATCCCATCTGCCCGGGCAGCCTCCTTACTGCCAGAGCAACTGTACTGATGAAAATGAAAATTACTCTCCTTACCACTAGTGATGAGTTGCATAGTCAATATTCGATTCACGATATTTTGCAAATTTTTGGCCGAATATTCGCTATAAATTCGTAAATTCGAGAATTTGTGATCTCCAGTCATTATTGACTTGATTGCGAAAATCGGCAATGTAATATATTCCCAATAAAATTCACAATTAGAATATTCGCGATCAACACTAATGTAGGCAACGTTCCTACTGGTTGCTAGGATGTTGCTAAGTGCTAATATTCACAATAAATCGCGATGAAATTCACGATTAGAATATTCCCGATCAACACTATTCTGCAAATATGAATATATAGCACTATATTCTAAATATTCGAAATTATCAAGTGGCGATATTCGCGATTCGAATATTGGCGCTAAAAACTCCTTACCACATAGACGTGATATAGTAAATGCGCAAGTACAGGTCCCTATGGACCAGGCCTAATTATGTATGAGTGGTAGATATATATTAAACGGTGTTGACCCACTTTATTTCCCAGGCAATATACTTCATATATATTTATTTGTGGCTCTAAGACGCTTATTAATGAATCTAAAACTCAGATGACAAGTGAATGGAATATTTGCATGTCTTCTGTGTTTTCTACCCACTCTACTTTTGGCTACCAAATCATAAGCCAATTCTGATAGGACCATACAGGCCTTAAAGCCGCTACACAGACAGGATCCTTGTGCATCTCGATTTTGCTTCCTTCTGACAAATCAGAAGTGTCAAATAAATGATGATGTCAGCCAGGCCGAAAGTCAAAATAGTGGACCAGTCATGAAGTGGGGAGGGTGGGAACAGCATGAGATGTCCAAAGAGGGGGCCTATGACAAAGTGGTGAGGTGGAAGCAGCATGAGGAGACCACAGAGTGGCCCAATGACAGGGTCTGGAGTTGGCAGCAGTATGAGGAGGCCACCGAGTGGCACAATGACAGAGTTTGTAGGTGGCGACAGCAGCAGCATTAGGATAAGGCCTCCCAGTGGAATAATGACAGAGTCTGGAGGTGGTGGCAGTATGAGGAGGCCACCGAGTGGCACACTGATCGAATCTGTAGGTGGCGGCAGCATGAGGAGACCACAGAGCAGCACAATGACAGAGTCTGGAGGTGGCAGCAGCATGAGAGACCACAGAGTGGCACATTGACAGAGTCAATATAAAAGCCTACACACCACTGTTAAAATGTCAGGTTTCTGTGCTGTAAAAAATGAGACAAAATAAATAATTTCAGAACTTTTTCCACCTTTAATGTGACCTATAAACTGTACCACTCAATTGAAAAACAAACAGAAATCTTTTAGGTGGAGGAAAGAAAACAAAGCAAACTAAAATAATGTGGCAGCGGTATGAAGAGACCACAGAGTGGCACTATGAGAGAGTCTGGAGGTGGTGGCAGCAGCAGCATCAGGAGAAGGCCACAGGAGTGGCACAATGACAGAGTCTGGAGGTGGCAGCACCATGAGGAGACCACAGAGAGGCACAATGACAGAGTCTGAGAGGTGGCATCAGCATGAAGAAACCATAGAGCGGCACAATGACAGAGTCTGGAGGTGGCGGCAGCATGAGTAGGGCCACAGAGTGGCACAATGACAGAGTCTGGCAGTGGCAGCATCAGGAGGAGACCACAGAGTGGCACAATGACAGAGTCTGAGGTGGTGACAGCATCAGGAGGCCACAGAGTTGCAAAGTGACATACTGTGGAGGTGAGTTGCAATACCAGTACCAGCTGAAGATGGTGGGTGAAAAAAGGAGCACTTGGCATCAGATGTGTGGCATCAGGCGGGTAACATCATAGAATAGTAGCTGAGGCAGGTAGCCAGAAGAAACCTCTCTTTTGTCAAATTGTTAGTGTGGCACCATGGATGATCTATTCTGATGCATCAAGCATTGGTGTAAGAAAATCCTGGCTGATCCATGCCTGATTCATCTTGATGCAGTGTCCCAATATGTGCTATATGTGGGCACTTTAAACACTTGCTAAATGTCATATCAAATGTATTGTGGTATCGTGCTGTAATTCCCTTTAACAGGCTGGCAGTGTCATTTACCTTTATTCGCTCCTCAGTGGTGCTGGCACCACTTACTGTATATATCATAGCTGGGGGTGTGTAAAGTTATGAGTCTGATGATAATGAAGAGATGCTGAAGTGAATGGATGAGGTGGAAATATGCCACTGAAATAATTCACAATTATTTTACTGCATTTAAGTGCAGCACTTAACGCAGAATACAAGATCTGTTTTCAACGAAAAAAGTTCAAGAACGACTTTACCACATACAAGTGCAGCGCTTAATGCTGAATACAATATGTTTTCCACCAAATTAAGTCACAAAGATTTTACCACATATCGCATCGCCGAATACAAACTCCTGGGAAGGTCATGGAGCGGCACGGTGATCCATCATCTATTCACTCCGTTGAAGGATTATTTTGAAAGTGTGTAAAAGCCACACTGGGGCCCCCACGCTAAAGATTTATCATAGAGACATCAAGGAGATTTTACCGCATACTAACGCATATAACAGCAGCGCTGAACGCTGAATCCAATTTTTTTACACCAAAATAAGTCACAAACGATTTTACCATATATAACTGCAGTGATGAATACAATTTTTTCCACCAAAATAATTAAAAAGGATTTACCGCATATAACTGCAGCGCTGAACGCTGAATTCTATTTCTACCCGATATAAGCCACTAAAGGCTTTACCATATATAACTGCACAGTAAACGTCGAGTATATTTTTCTTTTTCCACGTATATACGCCTACTAAAGGCTTTTCAACTGAGGGTTAAAGGCTGTCAGTTTAAAAAAACAGACGGAGTGATCTGAAATGAACGGGACATAGTGGAGGAAGTGGGTCCGTGCTGGAAGAGCGAGACGTGGTCCTCGTGGTGGTTCCTGTCCTGCAGAAAAGTCCCTGTAGTGTCCAGTAAGCAATCCCACAGATAGATGCGGGCTGTTGTGAATTAGTTCGCATTTTTGTGCAGGCTTAGTGCATGGTGCACCGCTCGAATCATGTAAGCGCACAGTGTGTAAACGTAAATACGAAATTTAACGACAACGTAACTTGGTCCATACCGCAAAATGGAATTTCCCACATATAACTACAGCACTGAACGCTGAATATATCTTTAATTTTCTACAGAAATACCACACTAAAGGCTTTACCATATATAACTGCAACAGTGAACGCTGAATATATTTTTATTTTTCTACTGATATACGTCAATAAAGGTTTTTAGAAATAAGTTCAGCAGTGAATGGTGAATGTATATTTCTTTTTCTACTCATATACATCACTAAAGGATTTTCAAGACATAAGTGCAGGAGTGAATGGCAAATATATATATTTCTTTTTCTACTGCTATATGTCGATAAAGGTTTTTCAAGATATAAGTGCAGCAGCGAATGGCAAATGTATATTTCTTTTCTACTGATATAAGCCACTAAAGGATTTTCAAGATATAAGTGCAGGAGCGAATGGCGAATGTATATTTCTATTTCTACTTATATATGTCAATAAAGGTTTTTCTACTTATAAATACACCAGTGAATGGCAAATGTATATTTCTTTTAGGCTTTACCAGACAAAACTGTAACAGTGAAATGAGAATATATTTTCTTGTAGTACTGAAATACGCCGCTATACGCTTTCACCAGAAACTACTGCAGAAGTGACCTGAGAATATATTTGTCTTGTTGGACTGAAATAGGCCACTATATGCTTTAACAGTAATAACTGCAGAAGTGACTCAGAAAAATATATTTTTCTTGTTGGACTGAAATACGCTTCTATACACTTTCACCAGAAATAATTGCAGAAGTGAACTAAGAATATATTTTTCTTGTTGGACTGAAGTACGCCTCTATACGCTTTTCATCAGAAATAACTGCAGAAGTGACCAGAGAATATATTTTTCTTGTTCGACTGAAATACGCCACTAAACACTTTCACCAGAAGTAACTGCAGAAGTTAACTGAGAATATATTTTGCTGTAGTACGCCCTATACGCTTTCAGCAGAAATAACTGCAGAAGTGAACTGAGAATATATTTTTCTTGTTGGACTGAAATAGGCCACTATACGCTTTCAACAGAAAACTATTAAAGAGTGAAGTGCGTATATATTTTTCTTGTAGTACTGAAATAGGCCACTATATGCTTTTAACAGAAAATTATTAAAGAGTGAAGTGCGTATATATTTTTCTTGTAGTACTGAAATACGCCTTTATACACTTTCACCATAAATAACTGCAACAGTGCAGTGCGTATATATTTTTCTTTGTAGTACTGAATACGCCCTATACGCTTCACCAGAAATAACTGCAGAGCTGACCTGGGAATATATTTTTCTTGTAGTACTGAAATACGCCTCATACGCTTTCACCAGAAATAACTGCAACAGTGCAGTGTGTATATATTTTTCTTGTAGTACTGAAATACGCCGCTATACTCTTTCAACAGAAATTACTGCAGCAGTGAACTGAGAATATATTTTTCTTGTAATACTGAAATATGCCCCTATATGCTTTTACCTGAAAGAATTGCAGAAGTGACCTGAGAGTATATATTTCTTGTAAGACTGAAATAGGCCACTTTACGCTTTCAACAAAAATAACTGCAGAAGTGAACTGAGAATATATTTTTCTTGTAGTACTGAAATACGCCCCTATACGCTCAACAAAAAAATAACTGCAACAGTGCAGTGCATATATGTTTTTCTTGTTGTTGTTTGGATCCCCAAAAGAATCTTTCCTGGCACTTGTAAATCACTTTCCTATCAATGTCCCTAGGGCCTTC
>JAKVIS010004705.1:0-13457 GCA_033119425.1 Bufotes viridis
CTGCTCACGTATAGCCCATAACCGCAATATTTTATGGGGTTCTCTAGGCTTCAGGCCCTCACCTCCAATGCTTTATACCATGTATACCTATATACAATGCTCACCTGTAGACCATCACTGCAATGTTTTTTGGGGTTCACTAGGCTTCAGGCCCTCTCCTTCAAAGCTCTATAAGGTCTGCTTACCTCCAATGCTTTAGAAGATCTGCTCAACTGTAGCACATCACTGCAATATTGTATATAGTTTACTAGGATTCAGGCCCTTACCTCCAATGCTTAATACCGTCTTCTCATCTGTAGGCCATCACTGCAATGATTTATGGGGTTCACTAGGCTTCAGGCTCTCACCTCCAATGCTTTATAATGTCTGCTCACCTGTAGCCCATCACTGCAATGTTTTATGGGGTTCTCTAGGATTCAGGCACTCTCCTTCAAAACTCTATAAGGTCTGCTCCCCTCGAATGCTTTAGAAGATCTGCTCACCTGTAGCCCATCACTGTAATGTTTTATGGGGTTCACTAGGATTCAGGCCCTCACCTCCAATGCTTAATACCGTCTTCTCATCTGTAAACCATCACTGCAATGATTTATGGGGTTCACTAGGCTTCAGGCCCTCACCTCCAATGCATTATAAGGTCTGCTCACCTGTAGCCCATCACTGCAATGTATTATGGGGTTCACTAGGCTTCAGGCTTTCACCTCCAATGCTTAATACCGTCTGCTCACCTGTAGGCCATTACTGTAATGTTTGATGGGGTTCGCTAGAATACAGGCCCTAACCTCCAATGCTTTATAAGGTATGCTCACCTGTAGCCCATCACTGCAATGTTTTATGGGGTTCTCTAGGCTTTAGGCCCTTACCTCCAGTGCTTAATACCGTCTGCTCACCTGTAGGCCATTACTGTAATGTTTGATGGGGTTCGCAAGGCTTCAGGCCCTCACCTCCAATTCTTTATAATGTCTGCTAACCTGAAGAAAATCACTGCAATATTTTATGGGGTTCACTAATCTTCAGGCCCTCACCTTCAATGCTTGATAATGTCTGCTCACCTGTAGCCCATCACTGTAATGTTTTATGGAGTTCACTAGGCTTCAGGCCCTCACCTCCAATGCATTATAAGGTCTGCTCACCTGTAGCCCATCACTGCAATGTTTTATTGGGTTTTCTAGGCTTCAGGTCCTCACCTCCCATGCTTTTTACCGTCTGCTCAACTGCAGGCCATTACTGCAATGTTTTATGGTGTTCTCTAGACTTCAGACCCTCATCTCCAATGCTTTATACCATCTGCTCACCTGTAGGCCATCACTGCAATGATTTATGGGGTTCGAATGGCTTCATGTATTCACCTCCAATGCTTAATACCGTCTTCTCATCTGTAGGCCATCACTGCAATGATTTATGGGGTTCACTAGGCTTCAGGCTCCCACCTCTTTTTTTTTTTTTTTTTTTAAATAAATATTTATTTAAAGAAATATCTTTAGATACAAATTCATTCACCAGAACAGAAGAACAACAGCCCATTCTGGTGCCAATAAACATCATAGGCCAATTCAATAAAAAGCACACATCCATTAAGTTTAGTCCCCACCCCTTCCCACCCTAACCAAGGTGACGTCGATACATTCTCCACAACCCCCCCGCCATCGGTAAGGCCTACCCCACCGACACATCCTTATTCTATATTGAACCTTATTCCCCTTAATTCTTTGGTTTCACTCTTTCATATATACATATACGGTACATCAATTGTTCCCATTCTTCCAGTGATGGCTACTCCCCAGTACCTGACTAATAATACTTTAGCTACCATACAACCTCTTAACCAATCCTGCTTTATTTTTCCCTTTATGTCCCTGTCCGTGCCAAAGCCCAGAATCTCAAAAGTTCCATCTGGTCTCCAGCTTGTACCAATTGACTCAGAGAGGGATTCCAATACTTGGCCCCAGAATTTCTGTATCGCCGGACACTGCCATACTAAATGAAATAAATCAGCTTCTTTATCTCCACACTTCCAACATCCCTGCACAGAGCTATCATTGCCCTTAAACTTATTTATCATTTTGGGAGTATAGTATAGCCCATGTATTATTTTGAACTGAATTAATCTGTGACTTATTGAGGGTGTTGCCCTACTTATGTTCTTATATATCTCTGGCCAACCTGCCTCTGGGATTCCCAGTACCCGGTTCCAGTTACTCTTACTTCTGAACATAGTTACTTCAGCCAAAGCTTCCCTTAATTTACTATAAATATCAGATATCTTTTGTTTTCCCTCTCTCCCGCTTGCAGCACAATATTCCAAAAAACCATTTCTTTGTATCTTCAAATAACCCTTATCAACCGTGCAATCATATGCGTGCTTCAATTGCATATATCTGTATATATCTAACAAGGTGCCCCGCATCCCGATTAATTCCTTATAGGTCTTTACCCCCTCCAAACCTACAATATCCCCCACTTTCGTGATATCTTTCTTAATCCAATACTCCGTATCCTTTATTTTAAAAAATTCCACCAAGTTTGTGTTATTCCATAGTACCGAGAAAGGTAGTGCATGTGAGATCTGCAACAGCTTTTTCAACCTATTCCATACTTTTTGCATCGTACTCCTAATTATACATAGTGGTTCCTTTTTATCCAATTGTCCTGATTCTAACTCTAAGAACACATTCTCTATATGTCCTCCATTTTTGAGTGCCAAAAATTCCCTTAATCTGCTATTGCCCGTCACCAAACATCTTTGCAATTGTGCACTAAAGAAATAGCCCTGGAACCATGGGATCGCTAGTCCTCCATCCCTCTCAGCAAGCCAGAGATATCTTTGCTTCATCCGAACTCTCTTCCTTCCCCAGATTAAGTCATTCAGCAGTCTTTCTAGATGGTAGAAAAACCTGTCCTCTATCCAAATTGGGGCCGCCATAACTGGATATAATACCAGGGGCAAAATTATAGATCTAATAAGCATCATCCTATCTGCTTGCGCGAGAGAGAGGTCCGCCCAGATCCTTACCTTGGCCTTAACCTTTTCTAATAGCGGTGGGAGATTTAGCTCGTTAAAACTGCCTACTTTAGCACCCACCTTGATGCCCAGGTATTCAATGTGGTCTGATACCTGCAACACATCGAGCTCATAATCCACCTCGGGTACCTCCCGATTTAACGGCAGTAATGAGGATTTTTTCCAATTTATACCTAAACCTGCAAACCTACCAAACTCCTCTATAACGCCGATGACATGTGGGACCACCCTCCAACCGTCTCTCAAGAACATGATCATGTCATCGGCGTAGAGACTCAGCTTCTCCGCTTCCCCCCTAACACCGAACCCAACAATTTGTGGATCCTGCCTCATCCTTTCAGCCAAAGGCTCAAGACTCAGAGCAAAAAGTAAGGGGGAGAGCGGACAGCCCTGCCTCGTTCCTCGCCGAAGTTCAAACCCCCTGGAATTCATCCCATTTACCCTCACTACCGCATTAGGCAATCTATACAGCAATTTAACCATCCTTATATATCTTTCCCCTAGTCCAAAGCGGGACATCACCTTCCATAGGAATGACCACTCCACCCTGTCAAACGCCTTAACAGCGTCCAGCGACAGGATGGAGCAGTCATCCTCCCCCCCTACCTGGAGATTCAAAAAAACCCTGAGTAAGCTGTCCTGAATCTGTCTCCCAGGGATAAAGCCCGTCTGGTCTCCGTGGATCAGGGAAGCGGCAACCCCCCTCAATCGATTTGCCAAAACTTTGGCAAAAATTTTATAATCAGAGTTCAGCAGCGAGATGGGTCTATAAGAACCCACCTCGCTGGAACACTTCCCTTTTTTGAGGATGAGGATGATCGCCGCCTCCCTAAAGGACACAGGGAGAGATCCACAACACAGAGATTCCTTAAGAACCTCCAACAACATAGGTAGCAGGGTCTTTGCATGAAACTTATAGACTTCGAAGGGGAGCCCATCATTACCCGGGGATGTGTTGAGTCTAACCTGCGATATCACCTCCTGCAGTTCCGATAATTGAATTGGCTTGCTTAGCCCTTCGGAATTCGATTCCTCCAAGCTAGGAAGTCTAATTTGGTCTAGATAGTTACCAAGATCGATTTTGTTGTAGCCACATTCTGAGGCATACAGGGCTGAAAAGGCATTTACAAATTCCTCTCGGATCATTTCGTTCTCTGCAATTACTGTACCGGTTTTACTTTTGATCGTATTGATTTTAATAGGATCTTCTCGATTCGACGCTAAAGCCGACAGGAACTTGCTCGGACGGCCCTCTTCAAAGAAGCGTTTTTGTCCCTGAAAAAATAACTTATTTTGTGTCTTGTTAATCTGCATTTGTCTATATTGAAGCATTAATTCTTTGAATTCCTTTCTAAATGCCTCTGTATTTTGCTTCTCAAAATCGTTTTGCACCCTTTTTATTTTATCTAACAACTCTTTCTCTTGTTGAAAAAAGGTAGCGCGTTTCGTTTTAATCTTACTATAGTAAATCCCTCGCAGAAATGCTTTAAGCGCATCCCAAACATAATGGATATGAGTTGATCCTATATTAACTCGCCAAAACTCTTCAATCATTATATCTACTTCTTCCACCTCATTCAACACCTTTAACCAGTGGGGATTCAACTTAAACGAACGGTTTCCTGACTGAGAGGTACCCTTACAGATTACTAGGACCGGAGAGTGATCTGATAACCCATGTACTTCATATTTCATTTTTACAACATGCTCTACCATTTCTTTATTCACAAGTGCCAAATCTATCCTTGAGAGAGAGCTGTAGGTTGCACTAAAGCATGAAAATACTTTCTTCTGACCGTAGAGCTTACGCCATGCATCTATTAATTTGAACTCCTGACAGAATTGGAACAATGACGTACCGGACTGTTTGATCTTATTTGAAGATGTAATCCTATCTACCTCCGGGACCATAACACAGTTGTAATCACCCACCGCTATCAACGGGCACCTCCCTTTTCCTTCCGCAAATTCCATTAAACTTATCAAAATTTTCCTGGAAAAAGGAGGGGGGATATAGACAAAAGCCATAATGACTTCCTTTCCATACCAGATCGCGTGCATAAAGACAAATCTTCCTTCAGTGTCCATCCTTACATCCAGTGGGGCAAATTCCACATCCCTGTGAATATAAACACTTACTCCCCTTGAGTAAGAGGAATGGCAGGAGTGATACTCCCATTTAGCCCACCTCCTGCCCAAGAGGAGCTTGTTCTCCTTAGTCACATGCGATTCTAGGACAGCTACTATTGCGGGTAGGTGTCTATTAATGGTATCAAATACGGCGACCCGTTTTATTCTATCTCCCAGCCCACGCACATTCCAGGTTAATATTCTATGTTCTTGTACCATAACAAAAAAAGGGGCACACTTAAGGGAGCTGTAGTAGAATGTATCGACGTCAACCTCTAATGCTTAATACCATCTTCTCATCTTTAGGCCATCACTGCAAAGATTTATGGGGTTCGCTAGGATTCAGGCTCTCACCTCCAATGCTTTCTACCGTTTGCTCACCTGTACCCCATCACTGTAATGTTTTATGGGGTTCCCTAAGCTTCAGGACCTCACCTCCCATGCTTTATAAGATATGCTCAACTGTAGCCCATCACTGCAATATTTTATGGGGTTTCACTAGGCTTCAGGCCCTTACCTCCAGTCCTTTATACCGTCTGATCACCTGTAGGCAATCACTGCAATGTTTTATGGGGGTCGCAAGGCTTCAGGCCCTCACCTCCAATTCTTTATAAGGTCTGCTCACCTGAAGAAAATCACTGCAATATTTTATGGGGTTCACTAATCTTCCGGCCCTCAACTTCAATGCTTGATAATGTCTGCTCACCTGTAGCCCATCACTGTATTGTTTTATGGGGTTCACTAGGCTTCAGGCCCTCACCTCCAATGCTTAATACCGTCTACTCATCTATAAGCCATCACTGCAATGATTTATGGGGTTTGATAGTTTTCAGGCCCTCACCTCCAATGCTTTATACTGTCTGCTCAACTGTAGGCCATTACTGCAATATTTTATGGAGTTCACTAGGCTTCAGGCCCTCACCTCCAATGCTTTATAAGGTCTGCTCACCTGTAGCCCATCACTGCAATGTTTTATGGGGTTTTCTAGGCTTCAGGTCCTCTCCTCCCATGCTTTATACCGTCTGCTCACCAGCAGGCCATTACTGCAATGTTTTATGGGGTTCTCTAGACTTCAGACCCTCATCTCCAATGCTTTATACCGTCTGAACCTGTAGGCCATCACTGCAATGATTTATGGGGTTCACTAGGCTTCAGGCTCTCACCTCCAATGCTTAATACCGTCTTCTCATCTGTAGGCCATCACTGCAATGATTTATGGGGTTCACTAGGCTTCAGGCTCTAACCTCCAATGCTTTCTACCGTCTGCTCACCTGGACCCCATCACTGTAATGTTTTATGAGGTTCGCTAAGCTTCAGGACCTCACCTCCCATGCTTTATATCGTCTGCTCAACTGTAGCCCATCACTGCAATATTTTATGGGGTTCACTAGGCTGCAGGCCCTCACCTCCAATGCTTTATACCGTCTGCTCACCTGTTGGTCATTACTGCAATGTTTTATGGGGTTCGCAAGGCTTCAGGCCCTCACCTCCAATTCTTTATAAGGTCTGCTCACCTGAAGAAAATCACTGCAATATTTTATGGGGTTCACTAATCTTCAGGCCCTTACCTTCAATGCTTGATAATGTCTGCTCACCTGTAGCCCATCACTGTATTGTTTTATGGGGTTCACTAGGCTTCAGGCCCTCACCTCCAATGCTTAATACCGTCTTCTCATCTATAAGCCATCAATGCAATGATTTACGGGGTTCGATAGTTTTCAGGCCCTCACCTCCAATGCTTTATACCGTCTGCTCACCTGTAGCCCATCACTGTAATTTTTTATGGAGTTTGCTAAGCTTCAGGACCTCACCTCCAATGCATTATACCGTCTGCTCAACTGTGGCCCATCACTGCAATATTTTATGGAGTTCACTAGGCTTCAGGCCCTCACCTCCAATGCTTTATACCGTCTGCTTACCTGTAGGCCATTACTGCATTGTTTTATGGGGTTCGCTAGAATTCAGTCCCTCACCTCCAATGCTTTATAAGGTATGCTCACCTGTAACCCATCACTCCAATGGTTTATGGGGTTCTCTAGGCTTCAGGCCCTCACCTCCAGTGCTTTATACCGTCTGCTCACCTGTAGTCAATCACTGCAATGTTTTATGGGGGTTGCAAGGCTTCAGGCCCTCACCTCCAATTCTTCATAAGGTCTGCTCACCTGTAGACTATCACTGCAATATTTTATGGGGTTCACTAAGCTTCAGGCCCTCACCTCCAATGCTTGATAATGTCTGCTCACCTGCAGCCCATCACTGCAATGTTTAATGGGGTTCACTAGGCTTCAGGCCCTCACCTCCAATTCTTTATAAGGTCTGCTCACCTGTAGCCCATCACTGCAATATTTTATGGGGTTCTCTAGGCTTCAGGTCCTCTCCTCCCATTCTTTATACCAACTGCTCACTTGTAAGCAATTACTGCAATGTTTTATGGGGTTCTCTAGGCTTCAGGCCCTCACCTCTAATGTTTTATACAATCTGCTCACCAGTAACCCATCTCTGCAATATTTTATGGGGTTCACTAGGCTTCAGGCCCTCACCTCCAATGCTTTATACCGTCTGCTCACCTGTAGGCCATCACTGCAATGTTTTATGGGGTTCACTAGGCTTCAGGCCCTCACCTCCAATGCTTTATAAGGTCTGCTCACCTGTAGATTATCACTGCAATATTTTATGGTGTTCACTAAGCTTCAGGCCCTCACCTCCAATGCTTGATAATGTCTGCTCACCTGCAGTCCATCACTGCAATGGTTAATGGGGTTCTCTAGGCTTCAGGCCCTCACCTCTAATGTTTTATACAATCTGCTTACTAGTAACCCATCTCTGCAATATTTTATGGGGTTCACTAGGCTTCAGGCCCTCACCTCCAATGCTTAATACCGTCTTCTCATCTATAAGCCATCACTGCAATGATTTATGGGGTTCGATAGTTTTCAGGCCCTCACCTCAAATGCTTTATAAGATCTGCTCAACTGTAGCACATCACGGCAAAATTTTATGGAGTTTACTAGACTTCAGGCCCTCACCTCCAATGCTTTATACTGTCTGCTCACGTGTAGCCCATCACTGCAATGTTTTATGGGGTTCACTAGGCTTCAGGCCCTCAACTCCAAAGCTTTATACTGTCTGCTCACCTGTAGCCCATCACTGCAATATTTTATGGGGTTCTCTAGGCTTCAGGTCCTCTCCTCCCATTCTTTATACCAACTGCTCACTTGTAAGCAATTACTGCAATGTTTTATGGGGTTCTCTAGGCTTCAGGCCCTCACCTGCAATGCTTAATACCGTCTGCTCACCTGTAGGCCGTAACTGAAATATTTTATGGGGTTCTCTAGGCTTCAGGCCCTCAACTTCCAATGCTTTATACCGTCTGCTCACCTGTAGGCCATCACTGCAATGATTTATGGGGTTCGCTAGGCTTTAAGCTCTCACCTCCAATGGTTTATACCGCCTGCTTACCTGTAGGCCATTACTGATATGTTTTATGGGGTATTCTAGACTTCAGGCCCTCACTTCCAATGCTTTATAAGGTCTGCTCTCCTGTAGCCCATAACTGCAATGTTTTATGAGGTTCTCTAGACCTCAAGCCCTCACCTCCAATGCTTTATACCGCCTTCTCACCTGTAGACCATCTTTGCAATGTTTTATGGGGTTCTCTAGGCTTCAGGACCTCACCTCAAATGCTATATACCGTCTGCTCACCTGTAGGCCATCACTGCAATGATTTATGGGGTTCGTTAGGCTTCAGGCCCTCACCTCAAATGCTTTATAAGGTCTGCTCTCCTGTAGCCCATAACTACAATGTTTTATGGGGTTCTCTAGACCTCAAGCCCTCACCTCCAAAGCTTTATACCGCCTTCTCACCTGTAGACCATCATTGCAATGTTTTATGGGGTTCTCTAGGCTTCAGGACCTCACCTCAAATGCTTTATACCGTCTGCTCACCTGTTGCAGATCACTGCAATGTTTAATGGGGTTCTCTAGGCTTCAGGCCCTCACATCAAATGCTTTATACCGTCTGCTCACCTGTAGGCCATCACTGCAATGATTTATGGGGTTCGTTAGGCTTCAAGCCCTCACCTCCAATGTTTTATACCATCTGCTCACCTGTAGGCCATCACTGCAATGATTTATGTGGTTCACTAGGCTTCAGTACCTCACCTCCAATGTTTTATACCGTCTGCTCACGTATAGCCCATAATTACAATGTTTTATGGGGTTCTCTAGGCTTCAAGCCCTCACCTCCAATGCTTTATACCGCCTTGTTACTTGTAGACCATCACTGCAATGATTTATGGGGTTCTCTAGGCTTCAGGCCCTTACCTCAAATGCTTTATACCGTCTGCTCACCTGTTGCAGATCACTGCAATGTTTAATGGGGTTCTCTAGGCTTCAGGCCCTCACCTCCAATGCTTTATACCGTCTGCTCACCTGTAGGCCATCACTGCAATGATTTATGGGGTTCGTTAGGCTTCAAGCCCTCACATCCAATGTTTTATACCATCTGCTCACTTGTAGGCCATCACTGCATTGATTAAGTGGTTCGCTAAGCTTCAGTACCTCACCTCCAATGCATTATACCGTCTGCTCACGTATAGCCCATAACCGCAATATTTTATGGGGTTCTCTAGGCTTCAGGCCCTCACCTCCAATGCTTTATACCGCCTGATCACCTGTAGACCATCACTGCAATGTTTTTTGGGGTTCACTAGGCTTCAGGCCCTCGCTTCAAAGCTCTATAAGGTCTGCTTACCTCCAATGCTTTAGAAGCTCTGCTCAACTGTAGCACATCACTGCAATATTGTAAAGAGTTTACTAGGATTCAGGCCCTTACCTCCAATGCTTAATACCTTCTTCTCATCTGTAGGCCATCACTGCAATGTTTTTTGGGGTTCACTAGGCTTCAGGCTCTCACCTCCAATGCTTTATAATGTCTGCTCACCTGTAGCCCATCACTGCAATGTTTTATGGGGTTCTCTAGGCTTCAGGCACTCTCCTTCAAAACTCTATAAGGTCTGCTCCCCTCGAATGCTTTAGAAGATCTGCTCAACTGTAGCACATCACTGCAATATTTTATGATGTTCACTAGGATTCAGGCCCTCACCTCCAATGCTTAATACCGTCTTCTCATCTGTAAACCATCACTGCAATGATTTATGGGGTTCACTAGGCTTCAGGCCCTCACCTCCAATGCTTTATAAGGTCTGCTAACCTGTAGCCCATCACTGCAATATATTATGGGGTTCACTAGGCTTCAGGCCCTCACCTCCAGTGCTTAATACCGTCTGCTCACCTGTAGTCAATTACTGCAATGTTTTCTGAGGGTCGCAAGGCTTCAGGCCCTCACCTCCAATTCTTCATAATGTCTGCTCACCTGTAGACTATCACTGCAATATTTTATGGGGTTCACTAAGCTTCAGGCCCTCACCTCCAATGCTTGATAATGTCTGCTCACCTGCAGCCCATCACTGCAATGTTTAATGGGGTTCACTAGGCTTCAGGCCCTCACCTCCAATTCTTTATAAGGTCTGCTCACCAGTAGCCCATCACTGCAATGTTTTATGGGGTTTTCTAGGCTTCAGGTCCTCACCTCCCATGCTTTTTACCGTCTGCTCAACTGCAGGCCATTACTGCAATGTTTTATGGGGTTCACTAGGCTTCAGGCCCTCACCTCCAATGCTTAATACCGTCTTTTCATCTATAAGCCATCACTGCAATGATTTATGGGGTTCGATAGTTTTCAGGCCCTCACCTCCAATGCTTTATAAGATCTGCTCAACTGTAGCACATCACGGCAAAATTTTATGGAGTTTACTAGACTTCAGGCCCTCACCTCCAATGCTTTATACTGTCTGCTCACCTGTAGGCCATTACTGCAATGTTTTATGGGGTTCACTAGGCTTCAGGCCCTCACCTCCAATTCTTTATAAGGTCTGCTCACCTGTAGCCCATCACTGCAATATTTTATGGGGTTCTCTAGGCTTCAGGTCCTCTCCTCCCATTCTTTATACCAACTGCTCACTTGTAAGCAATTACTGCAATGTTTTATGGGGTTCTCTAGGCTTCAGGCCCTCACCTGCAATGCTTAATACCGTCTGCTCACCTGTAGGCCATAACTGAAATATTTTATGGGGTTCTCTAGGCTTCAGGCCCTCAACTCCCAATGCTTTATACCCTCTGCTCACCTGTAGGCCATCAGTGCAATGATTTATGGGGTTCGCTAGGCTTTAAGCCCTCACCTCCAATGGTTTATACCGCCTGCTTACCTGTAGGCCATTACTGATATGTTTTATGGGGTATTCTAGACTTCAGGCCCTCACTTCCAATGCTTTATAAGGTCTGCTCTCCTGTAGCCCATAACTGCAATGTTTTATGGGGTTCTCTAGACCTCAAGCCCTCAACTCCAATGCTTTATACCGCCTTCTCACCTGTAGACCATCATTGCAATGTTTTATGGGGTTCTCTAGGCTTCAGGACCTCACCTCAAATGCTTTATACCGTCTGCTCACCTGTAGGCCATCACTGCAATATTTTATGGGGTTCACTAATCTTCAGGCCCTCACCTCAAATGCTTTATAAGGTCTGCTCACCTGTAGGCCATCACTGCAATGTTTTATGGGGTTCTCTAGACCTCAAGCCCTTACCTCCAATGCTTTATACCACCTTCTCACCTGTAGACCATCATTGCAATGTTTTATGGGGTTCTCTAGGCTTCAGGACCTCACCTCAAATGCTTTATACCGTCTGCTCACCTGTTGCAGATCACTGCAATGTTTAATGGGGTTCTCTAGGCTTCAGGCCCTCACATCAAATGCTTTATACCGTCTGCTCACCTGTAGGCCATCACTGCAATGATTTATGGGGTTCGTTAGGCTTCAAGCCCTCACCTCCAATGTTTTATACCATCTGCTCACCTGTAGGCCATCACTGCGATGATTTATGTGGTTCGCTAGGCTTCAGTACCTCACCTCCAATGCTTTATACCGTCTGCTCACGTATAGCCCATAATTACAATGTTTTATGGGGTTCTCTAGGCTTCAAGCTCTCACCTCCAATGCTTTATACCGCCTTGTTACTTGTAGACCATCACTGCAATGATTTATGGGGTTCTCTAGGCTTCAGGCCCTTACCTCAAATGCTTTATAGCGTCTGCTCACTTGTAGGCCATCACTGCATTGATTAAGTGGTTCGCTAAGCTTCAGTACCTCACCTCCAATGCTTTATACCGTCTGCTCACGTATAGCCCATAACCGCAATGTTTTATGGGGTTCTCTAGGCTTCAGGCCCTCACCTCCAATGCTTTATACCGCCTGCTCACCTGTAGACCATCACTGCAATGTTTTTTGGGGTTCACTAGGCTTCAGGCCCTCTCCTTCAAAGCTCTATAAGGTCTGCTTACCTCCAATGCTTTAGAAGATCTGCTCAACTGTAGCACATCACTGCAATATTGTATAGAGTTTACTAGGATTCAGGCCCTTACCTCCAATGCTTAATACCGTCTTCTCATCTGTAGGCCAGCACTGCAATGATTTATGGGGTTCACTAGGCTTCAGGCTTTCACCTCCAATGCTTTATAATGTCTGCTCACCTGTAGGCCATTACTGTAATGTTTGATGGGGTTCTCTAGGCTTCAGGCACTCTCCTTCAAAACTCTATAAGGTCTGCTCCCCTCGAATGCTTTAGAAGATCTGCTCAACTGTAGCACATCACTGCAATATTTTATGATGTTCACTAGGATTCAGGCCCTCACCTCCAATGCTTAATACCGTCTTTTCATCTGTAAACCATCACTGCAATGATTTATGGGGTTCACTAGGCTTCAAGCCCTCAACTCCAATGCTTTATAAGGTCTGCTCACCTGTAGCCCATCACTGCAATATATTATGGGGTTCACTAGGCTTCAGGCCCTCACCTCCAATGCTTAATACCGTCTGCTCACATGTAGGCCATTACTGTAATGTTTGATGGGGTTCGCAAGGCTTCAGGCCCTCGCCTCCAATTCTTTATAATGTATGCTCACCTGAAGAAAATAACTGCAATATTTTATGGGGTTCACTAGGCTTCAGGCCCTCACCTCCAATGCTTAATACCGTCTTCTCATCTATAAGCCATCACTGCAATGTTTTATGGGGTTCACTAGGCTTCAGGCCCTCACCTCCAATTCTTTATAATGTCTGCTCACCTGAAGCAAATCACTGCAATATTTTATGGGGTTCACTAGTCTTCAGGCCCTCACCTTCAATGCTTGATAATGTCTGCTCACCTGTAGCCCATCACTGTAATGTTTTATGGGGTTCACTAGGCTTCA
>JAKVIS010004706.1:0-13692 GCA_033119425.1 Bufotes viridis
GAAGAGTACCACTGCTAAAGACACTGTTTGCAGCGTCTACGGCAAAAGTACACTGTATCTCGCAGATATTCGAGGGTCTACAGGTGAGCTGACCATCAAAAACATTATGGGCAAGGGCTTGCTCCTGCATTGTTGACTCTAGATAACATCTGGGTGATCGCATGTCCCATTGATGTCGACAATCCATTTGGATGTCTGCCCTATCAACTTTGGAGCAATTTTTTCCACAAGGACCTTCTGGTATAGCACCGTTTTGCTTGTCCTCTCCACCAGAGGAATTAGAGATAAGAAGTTCTCTTTGTAGCGGGGGTCGAGAAGTGTGAACAACCGGTAATCCGTGGTTTCTAAAATGCGTATAATGCTTGGGTCACGGGAAAGGCAGCCTGACATGAAGTCAGCCATGTGTGCCAGAGTACCAACAGGCAAGACGTTGCTGTTGTCATCATGAGGTGAGCTGATCGAGCATGTTGATATGATGGAAAAGGAGGAGAAGGATGAGAAAAGGAAGATTAGACCATTTACCTTTTATATGGTGTAAGGGGTGCATGGGAATAGAGTGTATTGAGTACATTATAAACAACACATTAAAAGTGCCTTTATGTTCATCAGCTTTCATCTGGTGTAGTCAAGAAGTCAGGGACAATCCAGGCCTTGTTCATTTTTATCTGAGTCAACCTGTCAGCATTTTCAGTTCAAACAAAACAATAGCTGATCTCAGGGAGACCAGCTACAAAAATTACTGCGGTGATTTTTGTAGCTGGTCTCCCTGAGATCAGCAATAGTGATGAGCGGCAGGTGCCATATTCGATTTCGACGAAATTCGCGAATATTCGAATGAATATTCGTTTCATATTCGTCGAAATCGAATATTCGTCATTATTCTAGTTACCTCGATTAATATGCGATTTAAATAATCGCGTATTGCGATTTTAACTTAAGGCTACTTTCCTATTGGTTTCATATCTAGAATTATAGCGAAGATGACGGATATGACGAATGTATTCGTCATATTCCTCAAAACGAAGATAACTAAGTATTCTACATCTTCGTTTTGCAACCTATTCGTCAACTTCGCTAATTCTAGCAATCAAATAGGAAGGTTGACTATAGAGACAACTGTGTTTAATTCGCTATGCGATTATTTATATATTTTTTTTTAATAAATAGAATAATTATAATAATTATATCAAGTAATTTAATTATTCTATTAAAAAAAAATTTGCATAGCGAATTTAACACAGCTGTCTCTATAGTCAACCTTCCTATTTGATTGCTAGAATTAGCGAGGTTGACGAATAGGTTGCTAAAACGAAGATGGAGAATACTTTGTTATCTTCGTTTTGAGGAATATGACAAATACATTCGTCATATTCGCTATTCGCTAATTCTACCAAGCCAACCATAAAGTTCCTTGCTCATGGAGTGTCCCCATCACCACGGGAACATCTCCATATACTAAAATGTACTGTCGGATTTGAGGAATTACGTTGGAATTCAAGTTATATTAATCGCATTGCGATTTCAACTTAGAGCTGGGTTTATAATGGGTCAGCTTGCTAGAATGAACGAAGTTAACGAATATGGAATATAGCTATTATTGGTTTCATATCTAGAATTATAGTGAGATGCGAATGTGGCCGAATGTATTCGTCATATTCCTCAAAACGAAGATAACGAAGTATTCTACATCTTCGTTTTGCTAACCTATTCGTCAACCTCGCTAATTCTAGCAATCAAATAGGAAGGTTGACTATAAGAGACAGCTGTGTTAATATTACGCTATACGATTTTTATATATATTTTTTAATATAATAGAATAATTATATATAATTATATCAAGTAATATAATTATTCTATATAAAAAAATAGCATAGCGAATTTACACAGCTGTCTCTATAGTCAACCTTCTATTTGATTGCTAGAATTAGCGAGGTTGGCGAATGAGTTCGTTAAAACGAATGTAGAATACTTCGTTATCTTCGTTTGAATATAGACGAATACATTCGTCATATTCATATCTCGATAATTCTACCAAGCCAACCATAAGTTCCTTGCTCATGGAGCGTCCCATCACCATGGGAGCGTCTCCATATACTAAAATGTTACTGTCGGTTTGAGAATTACGTTGAAATCGCAATGCGATTAATTCAAGTTATATTAATCGCATTGCGTTTCAGCTTAGAGCTGGGTTTATAATGGGTCAGCTTGCTCAGAATGAACAGAGTTAGCAGAATATGGAATATAGCAGCACTGCTAAGTTGAATTCGTAATGCGATTAATTTAACTTGAAATGATCGCATTGCGATTTCAACTTAGCACTGCTAGTGCTATATGTCCATATTCGTTAATTCTAGCCTATGTAAGATAGCAGTGCTAAGTTGAAATCGTAATGCGATTACTCAAGATTAAATTAATCGCATTGCGAATTCAACTTAGCAGTGCTGCTATATTCCATATTCGTTAACCCGTTCATTCTAGCAAGCTGACCCATTATAAACCCAGCTCTAAGTTGAAATCGCCAATGCGATTAATATAGCTTGAATTAATCGCATTGCGATTTCAGCGTAATTCCTCCAAATCCGACAGTACATTTTAGTATATGGAAGCGTTCCCATGGATGGGGAGCGCTCCATGAGACGGAAATGACAGAAGCGGCAATGGGCACTGACTAGAGCAGCCAGGAAGCCAGGAATCCTCAGGACAGGTAAGAACTACTGTTGGGAAGTGGGAAAGAAAAAAATATAACTAAAAAAAAAAAAAAAAAAAAAACGAATATTCGAAATAGCGAATTTATAGCGCTATATTCGAAATATTCGCGAATTAGCGAAGTGCCGATATTCGCTAAAAAAATTCGCTATTCGAATATTCGCGCTCAACAAATTACTTTGTTTGAGTAGTCTCCAAGGCATTGCTCCTGCTTAGCCAGAATCCTACTCCACACTGAGGAGGGGGAAACACCCCGAAACAGCTGTCTGTGGATGGATAACTGTCTTAGGTCTTCCCCGTCACATCCTTAAAGCTTGTAAAAAAGCGGGATCTTGACATTGGGGCCACTTAATATGGTGGATTTGGTGATCTTTGTAATGGGGACACCCCTTTGCTCGGTTTTCCTTCCTTTGAGGGATATCTGGCTTTCATTGTGTTGTAGACCCAATTCTGGGGCTCCACATTTATTTTGCATGTTACTGTTTCCCAGGGAGCTTTGCACTTTGGATTGCTGTGTTGAGACTCTAAAATGAGGCTCCGCAGTGATTTTTGTAGCTGGTCTCCCTGAGATCAGCTATTGTTTTGTTTGAGTAGTCTCCGAGGCATTGCTCCCGGTTAGCCAGAATCCTACTCCACACTGATGAGGGGCAACACCCTGAAACAGCTGTCTGTGGATGGATAACTGGCTTAGGTCTTCCCCGTCACATCCTTAAAGCTTGTAAAAAAGTGGGATCTTGACATAGGGGCCACTTAATATGGTGGATTTGGTGATCTCTCTGTAATGGGGACATCCCTTTGCTTTCGGTTTCCTTCCTTTCTATATCTGGCTTTCATTGTGTTGTGGACCCAATTCTCAGTAATCACTAAGCCTAAATAGTAACATTTCCAGGGCCAGTAATTTGGAAAACTGCAAATTTAGTGCCATGGCCTGTATGGTGTGGTGGCTTTGTAATTGCGTTTGCATTCATTTGGACACTGTTCTTGGACAGGGAAGTGGATGTGATTATTAATGGTTCTGTGAAGGTCCAGATGAAGGCAGGAGACATCCAGGCATGTGTCTTCGACAGTTGCTTGGACAGCAGCACGTAACCTAGGAAGAGGAGGCAGTGATGTGACCATTGGACACAGCCTTGTGGACCCAGGGTTTTCTCCCACTTAGTAAGGGTGCTTGGATGCCATGTGACGGATCACGTGCTGGTGATGGTGAGGTTGCTAGTGTTCACTCCCGGCTCATTTGGCATGGCACAGGTTGTGAACTACTTTCTTTAAGTCGTCACCTTCTTTACCTTCCCAGGTTGGGTTGAGTGATCTCATCATCTACCAACTCCTCTCTCCACTTCCTTACTCTGATCATTCTCTGATTTGTTGACCTAACCCCAACCTCAGTGATTGACAACTGTTTTTCATCCTCTTTATCAGCCTCTTCAGACAGTAATTCTGGTTGACTTATTGAACTGTGTCTCATCATCATTCACCTCATTAAACACTAGTGCCATTCCCACAATCATCTTCTTGTGACTGTGAGTGCTAAAATGGTTGGGAATCAGGACTGAGACTCATGTCCCTCTTTAAGCATGCTTTGGCGAGAGGGCCTAATGAAGGAATGACGATGAAAAGAGGTCCTGGAAACATCATAAGTGTTGTATCACTTGATTGGCCAGACTCTCCATGGTGGGAGGAAGGAGGATCAGGGTGGATTGTGTTGATCAGACTCCTGGCTACTGAGACTGGACTTGGTGGAAGACAGGGTGATGCTTAACCAGCTTAGGAAGCATTATCTGCTGCAATTCAACCGACCACCTGGCACTATGTCTACTTCAAGAGTAGTGTACGCGCAGCCTGCAAACTGGGACATGAAGCTAGGTAGTGGCTATAGATGCATGATTGAGGTTTCTACGCATCCAGGGCCACTGGCCTCTGTGTACCATCAGCATCATGGCCACTTCCCTGTCCCCTTACTGCTGCGCTTCTTCATTTAAAATGTTATATTTGCTAGCGAAAGTATGTCACACCTAGGGTCAGTGTAGGATTTGGAAATATATGCATATGCAAAATGTAAAAATTATTGGAGGATGAGGAAACGTCATAGTAGGACAGGTCCAAGGTAATGTCAATGTTCACAGTGTCTACAGAAGAAGTACACGTACGTCACTAAGTAAATTTTGTAAGACACACCCCTCAATTTAGCCTGTATGGGCCTGTGTAATGTCAGTCTCACAAGACTCACACAATCCTACAGAGAACTTACATAGGACAATATTTTTGAAATGACACACCTTGAAATGCACCGCCAGATACTTGGCTCTGGTAGCTGGCCGTGCACAAGATTGCTCACAAGCGTACTACTGTCTATTACACTGTATGCAGCAAGATGAAGCATACATTTTGAAATGCACGCTTGACAATTTTGGTATTGGTCCTGCATATGTCAGATGTCACAAGATTACATCTGTCTCATTGAAAATTACACAATATGTGAAAGATACATTTTTGAAATGCACACCTTACAACTTTGAGTTTGTGGCCTGGTAATGTCTGTTTAACAAGATTTACACCTGTCTATTATAGTATGTGAAAGATAATGTTTTAAAGCACCACCCATTTCAATTTAGATGTTGGCCTCAGAATGGCAGTCCCTAGAAGATTACATAGCTCCATGTGAAAAGTGCACGCTATTGTCACTGATGCATTTTTAACACACACCTTTGAATTCTACAATGTGGGCCTGAGTAATGTCCCAGTCTCCCAAGATTACACCATCTATTGAAAAAGTGCACTGTACTGTGACTGATATAACTTTTTAACTGACACTGTTGTCCCTTTAAATGTGTGGCACAGCTAGTGTCACTGTCTACTGAAAAAACACACCGAATGTCAAAGAATGTAAAGTTTTTGAGCAACTTTACGCTACCACCTGCCGATGCGCACGATCGAATGTCACTGGGTCCCCATCGGACACTTTCTCTGTGCTCATGAAAGCATTACTGGATGTCATCTGGCAGTTTTTACGGATGCGACACCTCACTGGAGATATCTAGGCAAACAACCTAACTGTCACAGAGGGACACTGTCTATGGAAAGCAAGTACACTGGAAGTCACTGATATTTTACAGATGCGCACACTTTACACAGGTGATATGGTGCAAATGGATGATGCTGTCCGCATGCGGCCTATTGAATGAGTATTTAGCAAAGGTTGCACTAAAAATATATATTGCTGCTGTCACACACGATAGTCCCAAAGGACTTTTCGGTCTCTGAAACGTTTTGTGCTAAGCAACAAATGTTAAGCGTAGTTATTTGCTGTATTTAATGTAGAGGAGAATAGAAGGGGCTAGCTACCTAACCTTTATACTAGCAAAACTATATATTAGGTGTAATCAATCGTTTTCTTTCAAAATTGTAGTGTCCTGGGCAGAAATAATTCTATCTTACTGTCATGCCAACGTCTCTCAAAATCAGGACGGTGAGAGAGCCATTCAAGATCAACCTTTGTCGATTTGGCAGAGGATCATGGTTTATGACGGGGATATCTTGCTTCGGCTGCTCTGCAATTCGTTGTTCTGCTGGCTCATGGCGGTGCTCTATGATCGTATCTGGCTCACAGCAGTGGTTAGGGTATACAGGCATGTCTGTTCAGGCATGCATGTCACGATTATCCGGGGCCAGGCACTTCTGCTGATATCGCACCATGTAAATCCACATGAGCGCGGTATTATTAAATTAAACATGCGCTATGTAGAGGAGGAGGAAGACTGTCGGCGCCATAATTTACAGCCAGCTCTTGGTTCGCCCTGGAAATATCCTCCTATAAACAAGCCAGGCTCTTTATATTCTTCAGGCCCAAACTATGCGGCCCTTCCCCCACGATACACAGACAGCCAGATGCGCAGCCACCGCACGGACTTCTCACCTATAATGCAGCTACAGGCTATACTTCTAACGTGCTGGTTGTAAAAAAACAGCTGCTCATGATCTCTGGAAACTTTATCTACAGATGTCAAAAGTTAGAAGAGAGAGGCTCTGTTGACCTCATCAGTGATACGACGTGAGTTACCGGTCTTGGGCAGCAACAGGATACTATCTTGTAAAGCACACCACAGTGATGTTGTGGGTTTACAGAGGATCAGGTGCTAGATTGCCTTGCCCATTGCCTGGGTTTCCAACTCTGAGCTTTTAACTGATGAGCAGGTGCGAGACAATGTGAAAGTACTGGGCATATCAGCACTTGTCTACTAGCGCCTGTACATGATCTGGCCTCACTATTCATGTAGAGAGCGGCATTTGGGCTACTAAAATAGCCTTGGCTCCTTCATTTATGCTCTAAAAGCCTGAGAGGGTTTTCAAATTTGAGCGTGCTGCTGGTCGACCATGTGCCTTCTCCCAACTTAGAAGTCTCTACTTTATTTCTGACCATGGCCACATCATATTTGGCGATCTATATTCTGTTTAATAGCAACAGAAGTAACAGACAGGTTAATAAAACAATTTCTAATTAGAAGTTACTGTGCCCGTGTCATAAGCAGAAAATAATGCTTTATGGTCACTATTTGTGATAATGAATTTTGTGTTACCAAAAATAAAAGATTAGTTGTGTCACAACCTGGATTGCTGATGAGGGGCTAGATCCCAGCAATGAATATTACACTGAATTTGAACTCGTTTTGTAATCCAGGTATACAGTGAAGAAGGAACACCAAAGCAAAATGGAGTGTACATATGGCCCAAAATAATATTTTTCTCTTTATATAATTTGAGTTTGCAGATTTTATTTGATTTGCCTGACTAAGTGGAATACTATGGGGGAAAAAAGGATTTTTGCCCCAGTGAAAAAGATGACTCTTAGTTGCCTGTAGGTGCCTGTAATACAGACAGAGGAGAGAATTTATTTCAACAAAATATGTCTTTTCTGGCCCCTATGGGCAGGCAGCAGGGGCGTATGAAAAAGGCGTAACATGTTTTTAGAAGCTCTAATTTTGCCGGACTGGTTTATTACATCTTCATTTAAAGCCCACATTCACCTCTACAGTAGAAGCTTTCCATCAAAGTGACACATCTAAAAACTACACCTAGAATTCAAAACTGATTCCTAAACTTTATTTACCCTTTGGGTGTTACAAGAGTTATTAGCAAATGAAGACATTTAAATTAATTTTTTTAACCAATTCAAAGTAACATCCATCTTTCCAGTAACATATGAGGTTAATAGCCAAACAACTCTAATATTTATTTACTTTGATTCTGTAGTGTTGAAACACCATATGTGGTCGTAAACTAATGCTTAGGCACACATGGGCGTAGAGAAAGGAAGCATATAATGTGGTTTTTTGGGGCAGGTTTACCAGACTGGTTTATTTACACCATGTCATTTGAAGCTGCCTGATACTAAAATAAACTTTCCATAAAGTGATAACCATCTAGAAACTACCATCTCAATATATAATAAACGATTTATAAACGCAGTTAACCTGCCCCGGAAGTGTTCAATTATTAGGAGGAAAGCAGTGAAATTTCCAGCAGATTTCGATTTTTTTCTCAAATACTCATTTAATCAGCCCTGATAACCTGCTTAAGGTTTGTAGCTGGTCTCCTGAGATCAGCTATTGTTTTGTTTGAGTAGTCTCCGAGGCATTGCTCCCGGTTAGCCAGAATCCTACTCCACACTGATGAGGGGCAACACCCTGAAACAGCTGTCTGTGGATGGATAACTGGCTTAGGTCTTCCCCGTCACATCCTTAAAGCTTGTAAAAAAGTGGGATCTTGACATAGGGGCCACTTAATATGGTGGATTTGGTGATCTCTGTAATGGGGACACCCTTTTGCTCGGTTTTCCTTCCTTTCTATATCTGGCTTTCATTGTGTTGTAGACCCAATTCTCAGTGTCCACAAGCCTAAATAGTAACATTTCCAGGGCCAGTAATTTGGAAAACTGCAAATTTAGTGCCATGGCCTGTGGGTGGGTGGCTTTGTAATTGCGTTTGCATTCATTTGGACACTGTTCTTGGACAGGGAAGTGGATGTGATTATTAATGGTTCTTGTGAAGGTCCAGATGAAAGGCAGGAGACATCCAGGCATGTGTCTTCGACAGTTGCTTGGACAGCAGCACGTAACCTAGGGGAAGAGGAGGCAGTGATGTGACCATTGGACACAGCTTGTGGACCCAGGTTTTTCTCCCACTTATTAGGGTGCTTGGATGCCATGTGACGGATCATGCTGGTGATGGTGAGGTTGCTAGTGTTCACTCCCCGGCTCATTTTGGTATGGCACAGGTTGTGAACTACTTTTCTTTTGTCGTCACCTTCTTTACCTTCCCAGGTTGGGTTAGTGATCTCATCATCTACCAACTCCTCTTCCACTTCCTTACTCTGATCATTCTCCTGATTTGTTGACCTAACCCCAACCTCAGTGATTGACAACTGTTTTTCATCCTCTTTATCAACCTCTTCAGACAGTAATTCTGGTTGACTTATTGGCAACTGTGTCTCATCATCATTCACCTCATTAAACACTAATTGCCATTCCCACAATCATCTTCTTGTGACTGTGGATGCTAAAATGGTTGGGAATCAGGGCACAAGATCTCATGTCCCTCTTTAAGCATGCTTGGCGAGAGGGCCTAATGAAGGAATGACGATGAAAAGAGGTCCTGGAAACATCATAAGTGTTGTATCACTTGATTGGCCAGACTCTCCATGGTGGGAGGAAGGAGGATCAGGGTGAGGATTGTGTTGATCAGACTCCTGGCTACTGAGACTGGACTTGGTGGAAGACAGGGTGATGCTTAACCAACAGGAAGCATTATCTGCTGCAATTCAACCGACCACCTGGTCGCACTGGTCTGACTTCAAGAGTGGTGTCCTGTGCCGCCCTGCAAACTGGGACATGAAGCTAGGTAGGTGGCTAGATGCATGATTGAGTTTCTACGCATCCAGGGCCATGGCCTCTGTGTGCACCATCAGCATCATGGCCACTTCCCTGTCCCTTACTGCTCGCCTTCTTCATTTAAAATGTTATATTTGCTTGAAAGTATGTCACACCTAGGGTAGTGTAGGATTTGGAAATATATGCATAAAAAAATGTAAAAAGGTATTTGGGATGAGGAAACGTCATAAAGGACAGGTACCAAAGGTAATGTCAATGTTCACAGTGTCTACAGAAAAAGTACACTGTACGTCACTGATAAATTTTGTAAAGACACACCCCTCAATTTAGCTGTGGGCCTGGTAATGTCAGTCTCACAAGATTACACAGTCTATTGAAAACTTACATAGTATATGAAAGACACATTTTTGAAATGCACACCTTACAATTTTGATATTGGCCTGGTAATGTCAGTGTCACAAGATTACACTGTCTATTGAAAATTACACAATATGTGAAAGATACATTTTTGAAATGCACACCTTACAATTTTGATATTGGCCTGGTAATGTCAGTGTCACAAGATTACACTGTCTATTGAAAATTACACAATATGTGAAAGATACATTTTTGAAATGCACACCTTACAATTTTGAGTTTGGCCTGGTAATGTCAGTTTAACAAGATTACACTGTCTATTGAAAAAGTTCACAGTATGTGAAAGATAATGTTTTTAAAAGCACACCGTACAATTTAGATGTTGGCCTGGTAGTGTCAGTCTCAGAAGATTACACAGTCTATTGAAAAATTACGCTGTATGTCACTGATGCATTTTTTAAACACACACCTTTAAATTTACATGTGGGCCTGGTAATGTCAGTCTCCCAAGATTACACCATCTATTGAAAAAGTGCACTGTATGTGACTGATAAACTTTTTAAACGCACATGTTACACTTTAAATGTGGCACAGCTAGTGTCACTGTCTACTGAAAAAACACACTGAATGTCAAAGATAAAGTTTTTGAGTACACACGTTACACTGCAGATATTGCGCATCTAATGTCACTGTCCCCATCGGACACTGTCTATGAAAAAAGTACACTGGATGTCACTGGTATTTTACGGATGCGCACACTTCACACAGGAGATATGGCGCAAATAATTTAACTGTCCACAGAGGACACTGTCTATGGAAAAAGTACACTGGAAGTCACTGATATTTTACAGATGCGCACACTTTACACAGATGATATGGTGCAAATAAGTTAACTGTCCGCAGCGGCCTATTAGATGGTATTTAGCAAAGGTTGCACTAAAAATATATATTGCTGCTGTCACACACGATAGTCCTTAAAAGGACTTTTCGGTCTCTGAAACGTTTTTGTGCTAAAATAAATGTTAAGCAAAGTTATTTGCTGTATTTGTGGGAGGTCAGGAGGGGCTAGCTACCTATTTATACTTGGCAGAGCTATGGCCAGGTGTCGGCTCGATGGTTTTTCTTTCTAGGTCGGCGTGTGTGTGGGCAGAAATAATTCCTTACTGTGCGACAGCGGCGTCTCGAATGGGGAGGCGGTAGGAGAGAGCCATTCAAGATCAATGGCTATCGATTTGGCAGGATCAAGGTTTGGTGGGCGTATCTTGTGGCTTACGGCTGCTCCACTGCACGGTCGTTGTTCTGCTGGCTCATGGCAGTGGGTCATGTCAGCTCAGCAGGTGGTTAGGTGCTGTGCTGAGGGCATGTCTGTTCAGGCATGCATGCGGTGTCCGGGACGGGCACTTCTGCTGGGTGTGCTACACTGTAGTCCACCGCCAGACGCCGGCCATTATTGAACAAACATGCCGCTAGTAGGGGAGGACCTGGCGTCGAAGCGTCCATAATTTGTACAGCCGAGCTGGCAGTTCCGCCCTAGTCACACTCCTGGGCACTGACCAGGCTCTTTAGCATTGGCCCGAGCCCAAACTGTGCGGCCCTTCCCCCACCGTACTGTGCCAGACAGCCAGGTACGCAGCCACCACTTGCAGGACTTCTCACCCTATAATGCAGCTTCTGAGCTATACTTCACAACGTGCTGGTTGTAAAAAAAACAAAAAAACTCGCTCTGTGATCTGGGGCTTATACGGTGCGGGGTGGGGGGCTGTGTTAGGCTATGATGGTGGTACACAGGCATTGAGTTACCGGTCTTGGGCAGCAACAGGGATACTATAAAATTGCAAAGCACACACTGGTAGTTGTTGTGGGGTTTGCAGGGGGATGAGGTGCTAGATTGCTGCCCATTGCCTGCAGGTTCCAACTCTGAGCTTTCAGCAGTGGAGCGGGTGCGAGACAATGTGAAGGTACTGTAGGCACTATCAGCTACCCAATCTACTAGCGCCTGTACATGATCTGGCCTCACTATTCGTAGAGCGGCATTTGGGGCTACTAAATAATGTTGACGGCTCTGTCATTTATGCAAACCTGAGGAAGGTTTTTCATTTGGGCGTGTAGCTGGCACAGATCGACCATGTCCTCTCCCTGCAACAGAAGTCCCACCAACACCAGCAGCACCACGACCATGGCCACATCCCTTATTTGACGATCTCCTCATTCTGTTTAGTAACCCAACGAAGTAACAGACAGATTTAATAAAACTTGTTCCCAGTTAGGTATGCTGTGCCCGTGTCATAAACAGAAAATAATGTTTTTGGTCACACCTCTTTGTGACCAAAACCAATTTTTTGTGTTAAAGATAAAAGATTGGTTAATGTCACAACACAAGTTACTTTGAAAGAGATGAGGGGCACAGATCCCCAACAATCGGTATTACACCACCTAATTTACTGAATGAATTTTGGCAAGTCAGGTATGCAGTGAAGAAGGAACACCAAAGCAGGCCGCAGGAGTACTTTATGGGCCAAAATAATGTTTTTTTTCAACCACTGTGTCTCAGTGGAGTTTGCAGATTTTATTTGATTTGCAGTACAAGGCAATAAGGTACTTTATAGGGGAAAAAAAGAGGATTTTTTCAACCCCAGTGAAAGAGATGAATAACCAGATTATTTTTCACTATCAGATTGCCTGTGCAGACAGAGGAGAGAATTTATTTCAACAAAATATATGTTTTCTTCAACCCCTATATGGGCAGACGGCAGGGCGTAGAAAGAAAGGAGCGGCTTGTGGTTTTTGGAAGGCAGATTTTGCCGGACTGGTTTATTTACACAATGTCCCATTTGAAGCCCACCGATGCACCTCTACAGTAGAAACTCCGTAAAAGTGACCACATCTAAGAAACTACACCCCTCCAGGAATTCAAAACTGATTTCACAAAACTTTGTTTACCCTTTAGGTGTTCCACAAGAGTTATTGGCAGATGAAGATGAAATTTAAGAATTTAAATTTTTTAGCAAATTTTCCATTTTAATCCATCTTTTCAAGTAACATAGCAAGGGTTAATAGCCAAACAAAACACAATATTTATTGCCCTGATTCTGTAGTGTTTAGAAACACCCCATATGTGGTCGTAAACTAATGTATAGGCACACAGCAGGGCGTAGAGAGAAAGGAGCGCCGTGTGGTTTTCGGAAGGCAGGTTTTGCTAGACTGGTTTATTTACACCATGTCCCATTTGAAGCTGCCCTGATGCACCCCTAAAGTAAAAACTCCATAAAAGTGACCCCATCTAAGAAACTACACTCCTCAATGTAAGCAAAACTGATTTTATAAACGCAGTTAACCCTTTAGGTGTTCCACAAGAGTTATTGGGAAATGGAAGTGAAATTTCTGAATTTCGATTTTTTTTTTGTAAATTTTCCATTTTAATCCATTTTTTCAAGTAACATAGCAAGGGTTTGTACTCTTCTGGCATTTTGGGTGGGGCTAAATTGTGAGCAGCCATGTAAAACCTAAAGGTACTCATTGGAATGTGGGCCCCTTTGCGCACCCAGGCTGCAAAAAAGTGTCACACATATGGTATTGCCGTACTCAGGAGAAGTAGGGCAATGTGTTTTGGGGTGTATTTTTACATATACCCCTGCTGGGTGTGAGCAATATCTCTGTAAATGACAACTTTTTAAATTTTTTTATACAAAGTTGTCAGTTTACAGAGATATTTCTCTCACCCAACATGGGTATATGTAAAAATACAC
>JAKVIS010004707.1:0-13410 GCA_033119425.1 Bufotes viridis
GTGCGCCGCCCGCTATCATGTTGCACTGCCTGAGGGGGGCGGACCGCACCGGGTGACACCAGTCCCTGGGGTGACACCCGTGCGGTCTCCCGCCCCCAGGCACCAGAGCAGAGTCGCGGCAGCGGAGCGTGCAGGAGGAGGGCGGGCCGGAGGCGTGTCCCATCCTCCCCTGTTCATCTGATAGGCTGCCGGCCTAGTGCTGGCAGGCAGCTTCATCAGAGGCCGGGGTTCAGGAGGCGCGATGACGCCATCGCGCTGCCTGAGCCGTACAGCGGGACACAGGCCGGAAGAGGCCTGCATCGCATCGCTGCCATGGAGGTAAGTATGTGTTTATTGTTTTTTTGTGTTTTTTTTTTTTTAAACACAAATCAGGAGCACATATGTGGTGGGGCTACTGGCACATAAGGGGGTCACTGGCACATAAGGGGCTCACTGGCGCATAAGGGGGCTACTGGCACATAAGGGGACTGCTGGCACATAAGGGGGCTTGCTGGCACATAAGGGGGCTACTGGCACATAAGGGGGCTACTGGCACATAAGGGGACTTACTGGCACATAAAGGGGCTTGCTGGCACATAAGGGAGCTACTGGCACATAAGGGGCCTACTGGCACATAAGGGGGCTACTGGCACATAAGGGGCTACTGGCACATAAGGGGGGCTTGCTGGCACATAAGGGGCTTGCTGGCACATAAGGGGGCTACTGGCGCATAAGGGACTACTGGCACATAAGGGGCTACTGGCACATAAGGGGGCTACTGGCACATGAGGAGGGGCTACTGGCACATAAGGGGCTACTGGCACATAAGGGGGCTACTGGCACATAGGGGGCTACTGGCACATAGGGGGCTACTGGCACATAGGGGGGCTACTGGCACATAAGGGGCTTGCTGGCACATAAGGGAGGCTTGCTGGCACATAAGGGGGCACTACTGGCACATAAGGGGGCTACTGGCACATAAGGGGGCTACTGGCACATAAGGGGGCTTACTGGCACATAAGGGGGCTTACTGGCACATATGGGGGCTACTGGCACATAAAGGGGCTTTCTGGCACATAAAGGGCGACTGGCAATAAGGGGGCTTGCTGGCACATAAGGGGGCTTGCTGGCACATAAGGGGCTACTGGCACATAAGGGGGCTACTGGCACATAAGGGGCTACTGGAACATAAGGGGGCTTGCTGGCACATAAGGGGGCACTACTGGCACATAAAGGGGCACTACTGGCACATAAGGGGGCTACTGGCACATAAAGGGCACTACTGGCACATAAGGGGGAGCTACTGGCACATAAGGAGGGCTACTGGCACTTAAGGCAGGCTATTATTATTGTTATAAGGCCACCTCTGTACTATTATTATTATAATGGCCCCCTCTGTACTATTCTTATGTTAATAGCCCCACTGTATTAGTATTATTATTTATACACAGGGGCCGTTATTATAATAATAGTACAGAGAGGGCCTTTATATTAATAATAACACAAAGCTGTGCTGCCATGTCATGGAGGGGGAGAATTGGGATATACCCTATATACTGTGTATTATATTATGGGGGCACTCGGAGGAAGGCGGGAGAGGAGCACTATGGGGGCATTTACTAGGGGCACTATATAGGGGTATTTCATACTGGTACATTATGGGGACATTAGCTGAGCTGGGGCATTACAAGGGGTATTTTTTGCACTGTATATTATAAGGAGAATGATTACTACGGGGGTATTATGGTGGGCTTTATTACTCCCCATGTTATGACCCCCAGTAGCAGCACCAGCCTCTCCCTGCTCTGCTATCCCTCTGATCCTTCTCCAAATCCTTATTCTGATATCTTTCTCTTTAGGATAAAACACATCATCAGCTCCGCCGATCCCCACAGTATACCTCTACACCGATCCCCCGGCCAAAGTGTGAAGTGGTGTCCGAGATCCCCAAGGGCCAAGCCAAGTAACTGTAAGTTTTCATGTGAAATATGTTTGTTATACACATATAGCATACACTGCGCACAGCGCCATTGATTGCTATGACGCCGTGCGCTTCGTGCCGCCGCTACAGTACTGTAAGGGCAGATCATCTGATGGGGGGGGGGCGTCAATTTTTATCTTGCCTAGGGCGGCAAAAATTCTTGCACCGGCCCTGGGGCCACATCCCTTATTTGACGCTCTCTTCATTCTTTGCGCTCACCTACCAAACAGATTTACAAAATTTATTTCCCAGTCAGGTATGCAGTGCAGGGGTAGTTTGAAAGAAAAAAGGGGTACAGATCACCCAATAATCTAAACGCCACCAAATTTATACAGAATATATTTTCCAGTCAGGTATGCAGTGCAGCAAGAACACACCCTCCAAGCCACTTGTGAATAACTGGCCTGATAACCGTGGAAATGTCCACCCACTATCTAAGAGCTGGATTTACTGATTATATTTCACAGTGCAGGCCGCAAATGTACTTTATGGCAAAAAAAGTGATTTTTATTTTTATTTTTTTTCACCTACAATGTCCCAGTTGTATTTACTGATTATATTTCACTCCCAGAAATGCAGTGCAGGCCACAAACTGGCACATGTATTTTTTAGCAGATGGATTTACTGAATTTATTACACTGTCACATATGCAGCACAGGGTTACTTTACAGAAAAAAATGTGAATATGTCACACCCTGAGTCCCTGATCTCACAGATGGATTACCTATATTATTTTCCCTTCCCCTGGCACATATGCAGTGCAGGTGCACTTAAAAAAATTGGTATATGTCACCCACTGAACTACCAGAACAGGATTAAATTATTGTCCATGGCACATATGCAGGTACAAGTGCAGTGCACTTGCACAAAATGGCCGCTGACGCCCACCTAACTAACAGACGGATTAAAACGCATTTTTCTGTGTCACTGGGCTCAGGGCAGGGTACAAAAATGTTGCATTGCACCCACAAAAAAAATCGCTGTAGATGGCAGACTTAATACCAAGCTCTGATATCAGATTCTTTCGTAATCTCTCCCTCACAGAAACAGCATCCTATCCCTACACTAGTAAGAGCTGACATGATGTGCGGCGCTACATGACTCCAGCTTATATAGCGGCTGGGTCACATGCTGCACTGGCTAATCACAGCCATGCCATTAGTAGGCATGGCTATGATGGCTTCTAAGGGCACACATAGTTAAACGCTTGTTGATTGTCTGCCCTGCAGTCTTTCAACAAGCTTTATTAAACGGCCAAACACGAAACTCGAACCCAAACTTTTACGGAAAAGTTCTGGCTCGGGTCCGGTACAAAAACCTCAAAGTCCGAAACGACCCGAACTTTACAGTTCAGGTTCGCTCAACACTACTCGACTGTTGTTAAACCATTAACAGATGTGGGTAAGAAATGTGCGGATTTCTCAGTCTGGTCTGAGGAGGAATTACATTCTTTTTCAGCGGTAAAGGAATGTTTTGCTTTTGCTCCTATACTGGTGCAACCTGATGTGTTACAGCCATTCATTGTGGAAGTTGACTCATCCCAGGTAGGGGTTGGAGCAGTCTTCTAAAAAAAAACCTCTCTACTGCTGAAAGAAATTATGATGTAGGTAATAGAGACTTGCTGGCCATTAAGTTGGCTTTTGAGGAGAATGGTGTCATTGGTTGGAAGGAGCGATTCATCCCATTATGGTAATTACTGATCACAAAAGTTGGCTAAACGTCTGAACTCAAGGCAGGCCAGATGGTCGTTGTTTTTTTACCCGATTTAATTTTGTTGTTACCTATCGCCCTGGCGTTAAGAATATCAAAGCGCATGCTTTGTCGCGTAACTTTCTCGGGGGAGGTTGTGATTCGGAGGATCCTGGCCCGATATTAACTGATGGGGTGGTTGAATTCGCCTTTATGCTGAATTTTAGGCAGAGGTGTTGGAGGCTCAGGAAGATGCACCTGATTTGTGTCCTCCAGGAAGTTGTTTGTTCCTTCGAACTACGGCACAAGGTGTTTAAAGAACATCACAGTACACAGTGGGAGCAGATCCATTGTTGATCTAATTTCCTGTAAATTCTGGTTGCCAGGGTTGTGTAAATGCATTGAGGGCTATGTGTCAGCTTGTGAGACTTGTGCGCATGCCAAGGTGACACATACATGGCCTTCAGGATCTCTACTTCCCTTTACTATCCCGCCCTGCGTCCCGACCGGAGACTCATTTGTCCATGGACTTTATCACAATTTTGCCTAAACTGTGATTCTGGTGGTTGTTGATCGCTTCAGCAAGATGTCGCACTTTATAGCATTATAAGGTCTATCTAGTGCTAAAACCTCGCACAAGTGTTTGTTAACATCGTGAAACTACACGGTATCCCTCTGATGTGGTGTCTGATAGGGATAGATTCTGGAAGGCGCTCTGTACTCGCCTGGGGTACAATTGTCCTTCCTTCGGCTTTTCGTGCTCAGTTGAACGGACAGACTGAACACATTAACCAGAATCTGGAGACTTATTTGAGATGTTTTGTCTTGGAGAATCAGGAGGAGTGGTCTTCATTTTTGTCGCTGGATCGAGTTTGCTATAAATAACTCGAGACAGAAGTCCACTGATAGGTTGCCATTTTTTTGGAGCATATGGCTTCCATCCGTAGTTTGGCACATTTTTTGGTACTAAGACTTCTGGTATACCGGAACAGGAAAGATTTTCCTCTTCGTTGTCATCTATTTGCATGGAAAATTCAAAACAATTTTTTAAAAATGTGTAAAATGTATGGCTGACAAGAGACATATGAGTGGTCCAGACCTGAGAGTGGGTGATTCTGTGTGGCATTTAGTTGAAGGTACCTTCTGGAAGTTGGGGCCAAGGATTATTGGGCCATATAAAATCTCTGCCAATATTAATCCGGTTGCTTTTTACCTTGAACTTCCGCAGGCTTTAAAAATTCATAATGTTTTTCACAAATAATTGCTGAAAAGATATGTCGAACCTGCTGAACCAATAAATATACAGACTCCTATACTCCACTTTGCTATTCAAATCGATGCTTTATTCAAAGAGCTGTTACCAGTCAGAAAAACGTTTTTCGGCATATAGCCTTCTTCAGTATAACTGGGAAAGCATATAGAAATGTCTTAGTAAATACATAACATTAATCTTGGATATAAAGTAAGATATGTCTTTTCAAAATTTTACATAGAAGAACACGAGAGCAGTACAGATGTACATTTGATTGTACAAAACATATGAACATCTAGTTAGTCCGAACTCTGAGAATACTATTCTCAACTGATACATCACAAAAGATCCAGGAAGAAGGTTTTTTCACAAGGAGGGATAATTGCTCAATGTTCTCAGGTGATATATTGATCCACACAGATGGTAGATTCAAAGTCCTCATCATTGAGCACAGTAATGTGGAGGCTCAGGATGAGGTACAAAGTGTTAAGGAGGGCAGATAACATGGGAAGTCATATAGTATTGTGGGGAGTCGCTCTGGTAGTTAGCAGTGCGGGTGCAGTATAGAGGCAAAACGGAGTCCAGAAAGTGTAGCAAACAGTATTTAATTCACACTTGTAGCAAATACACAGCAAACAGTCACTTGGTGTTAATTCACACCCATCAGAAAACGTGCAGCAAAACAAAATAGTCCAAAACAGGTTCCAGTCACCTGGGAGGCTATAGGTGCAGGTTCGCACCTGGCTGTCAGTCCAGCCGCAAGGCGATCGACCTCCGGCTTCCAGGCCGTCTGCACTCCTCCTTGCTTGGGGTCTTGCTTCCAGCCCAGAGAACTCCACACAGCACAGCATGGATCAGCACTCCCAGACTCAAGTGATTCCACAGCCTAACAGCAGCTCCAGGACGATCACACCCACCTGCTGGTGCTGGCTGTGTTTTAAAGCCCGGCAAAGTCCGGCCTGGACCGTGGGGAGTAGGCACCCACCCAACTCTTTGCCTACTCCCAGTAAGAGCCGGCCCGGATTGGCTTTGCAGCCAAACTAAGTATCAAATTGTCAAGCAGCACTAGCTGCTGCTGACACAAAAAACCCGGCTCTTACCTCACCGAGGCCAGGAACCTCGGTGACACATACCTCCCGTCGACAACGGTACCTTGCACCTTACCACAGTATGCATCAGTTTCCAGGTTCATATAGTATATAGACCATGCTAACATACACATGTGACCTACACAGTAGCCTATATAATAGTGCTAGATATGCTAGTATATAATAGGTCATAGAAGGGAGGTATATATAGTAGGGAGGTATACATTTATCTTACCTGGTTGAAGAGGAAGCGTAAAGATGAAGATAAAGTACCCACAGTGGGTAGCAGAATGCTGCAATGCGATTGGGCTCTATGGCCCTGTCTGGCGTGCAAAGGACTCAGGCTCTGGCCTAAGGAAAACGGCGCCATGTGGATGGCAATGTAGAGCGCCATTAAATAGTGTTCCCGTGAGAAGAGGAAGTATGGGGCGGGATCCTGATGACGTATTTCCTGTGCGTGCGATAGGCGTCATCAATGGGAGAAGTTAAGATGGCGTGCGCTTGTTCAATGTAGGTAAAGCGCATGCGCATGATATCGGCGCATGCGCAGATTGACCCCATGGGAAGCGATGTTAGAAGATGTAAAATCCGGGACGTCACTGTGTGAAATTCGCATGTGTACATGGAGAAAGCACTCGCCTGTGCCGATTGGCCCCTTAGAGAGTGAAGTCCAATGATGTAAATCCGAGACATAATAGGCGCACGTAGGGCATGCGCAGGAGAGCCAAGTGTGCACAAGATTAACCCTTTAGGGTGGGCATGCATAGTAAGAGTGGACAGTAAGTTAGAAAATAGCTGTTGTGTGAGCACAGAGCATGCGCATGATACCAAGTAGGAAATAGGGTGTATGAAGATGACAGTGCTGTCTGCAATAGAACAGCGTGAGGATAAAAATAAAAGTAAAATATAGAAAGTGCAAAGGTAAATATTATACCAAAGGATATAGAGTGTGACTCCAGCCAGTGGGGGATATTCAATATCTGGTCTGAAACGAATAAAGATATGAACATAGTTAGTGATGAATCCTTGTATATAAACAAAATTGTTAAAAATGTATATCACATAGGGGCTTATATATCACATCAAACGTCAGTATAGGCATGTAATCAAAAGGAAGCATGTTGGACAACATTACATAAAATGATAGGATTTGTTATATGTAATAAAATAGACTTGTGGTGAAATCAGAGAAAACTGCCAACTTCATATTCACGGTTGAGCCCCTTTGTTTCCAAAGTTTGTAAGCAGTGGATCCAGAGTGCTTCCCTATTGATGAGAATGCGGGATAAATCACTGCCTCTTCTAGGGACTGATACTTGTTCCACCACTTGGAACCGTAATTGGGCAATGGTGTGTCGCTTCACTGTAAAGTGTGCCGGGATAGGCAAATGATTGCTTTGACAACGGATGTTGGATTTGTGTTGGCATATCTTGTCTCTAATTGTCTGTGTAGTTTCGCCAATGTACACTAATCCACAAGGACATTTGAGAAGAGTCGCATGTAAAGAAGCCTCGTACTGGGTATCCTTTTCCTGTCAATGGGTGGTAAATCTTGTCCCCTTTGTGATATGGGAACACTGTGTGCAGTGAAGGCAGGGAAATGTGCCATTTCATTGTGTCTTGAGAAACATTTGTCTTGAGATTTTAGTATTTGAGCCTTCGTCTGCTCGTACTAGCATATCTCTAAGATTCTTAGGGCATCTATTGCACGGTAAAAATGGGGAGGAAAAGGCTTCAATATGTGAGTATGCCTGGTGTAGGAGATGCCAATGCCTACGTAGAATGTGTTGGACCTTGAATGCAAAAGGGTCCCTCTGGGCCTGTTGTGTTCTTTCCTTATGTTTAGGGGTTAAAACTTCTAATGACAGAATCGGGATAGCCCCTATTGTGAAAGCGGGTGGACATTTAGTTTAGTCGCAATTCCTTGGTGGTGGTGCTATCAACAATTCTGGAGATTCTTTTGAATTAAGAGCGTGGGAGGGACTTCTTCATGCTAGTAGGATGGAAACTGAAGTAATGTAACAGACTATTGTGGTCCGTTGGTTTAGTGTACAGATCCGTGTACAGGTTACCATTCGGATCCTTGCAAACTATGGTATCAAGAAAATTAATAGATGTGCTACTATGGTGTAAAGTGAACTGTAGTTCAGGCCAGATAGGGTTGATGGAGGAAGAGAAAACATGTAAGGATTCTGTTGTACCAGTCCATATACAAAAGACATCATCGATGTATCTTTTCCAAATTAGAGCGTGTTGTATAAAGTTGGTATTGGTATATATTTACTCCTCTTCAAACGTGGCCATGTAGCAGTTTGCGTAAGGTGGCGCCATGTGTGCCCCCATCACGGTTCACTGTTTCTGGATATAGAAGAAGTCTTGAAACATGAAGTAGTTCTCAGTGAGAACCAGATGAAGGAGGTCTAAGCATAATGAGGTAACCTCAGGATTAGTGTCGGTGGTTTCTAGTAATCTAGTAGTGGCAGAAAGTCCCTTGTTGTGTGTAATAGAGGTGTAGAGACTCAATACATCAAGGGTAACTAAGATGGAGTCAGGTTGTACTTGCTTGATATCCCTGATAAGTTTTAGAAAGGTAGATGTATCCAAGACAAAAGATTTAGTAGTTTTGACCTTGGGTGTAAGAATTTTTCTAAAAACATGGATAGTGGGGAAAAAATGGGATCTGATGATGAAACAATTGGGCGTCCTGGGGTATTTTCAAGGCGCTTATGTACTTTCGGTAAAGTATATAAAACTGGGGTGATCGGATGGAGTTTAGTTAGGTAGATAACTGAATCTTGGTCAATGGTACCCTTATCTAAGTGAGTTGTCAGGACCTGTTTGATTTTCTCTCTGATTGATGGAGTTGGGTCTTTTGATAGGCGTTCATAGACGTTGCTATCGCTGAGTTGATTGTGAATCTCCTCAAGATAGTCCTTTTTGTCCATGACAACCAATGCTCCGGCTTTATCAGTGGGCTTAATGGTTAGGTCCTTATCTTTTGAAGGGTCAAAAGTGCTTCAAGTTCATTGAGAGTTAAGTTAGATTGACACGAGAATTTTCCCATCTCAATGTCCTTTCTGACCCCTCAGTGTCCCTCATTACAAGGGAAATGCAGGTTTCCACTGGGTGGGAGTTTTTGGGGACAATAAGAGCTTTTGGAATTGAGACCCAAGTCCTGGTGGAGATAAGTGCTTCCCTCATCCATATTGGGAATATGGAGAGGAAGTCGCTTGTCCTCCTTGCTGAAATGGACCTTGAGACGGAGGTTCCTAAAGAACCTTAGGAGATCCAATTCCGTCTGAAAGGTGTCAAACTTGTATGATGGACAAAAGGAGAGACCCTTCTGTAGGACCTGGATTTGTATTTGTGGCGATGTTTTTGAAGATATGTTAATAACCAATGACTGTGAGGTTGTGTCCGTTACCTGTGATCTGGTTGTCCTCCCGGTGTTGGTTCCTGGGTTATCTTGTCTTTCTCTGCGGCCTCTGTTCCTTCTGGATCCAAGAAGGAACCTGCTGAACCATCCTCCCTACCTCATGCTCCCTTCTTGGTGGACGGTAATCTTGAATTTCAGATTGCCAGGATAGTGAACTCACAAATTCTCCGTAGACCTTTCCAGTATCTTCTGTAATATAATGGTCCAAATATGATATTGTTATGTATCAAAAATATAATAACTTGTTTGGTAGTCCTCTCCAAATCTAGTGTATGCTTATTTGGAGTAAGGAACACCCGGAGGACTCATTCACCAGGATTAACAAGAGTTATATGAATGTGATTTATTATTCATCTTCATAAAAGTTGATTACTTACAAAAATAGTTTAGGAAAATTTTGTCTAATTGTCCATGCGTGAATATGAAAGTCCTTGAAGTATCATTGTTGAAGAGTAGGTGCTTCCTTCTCAGCCTCCATGTGTTCTTTCCATCTTCAGCAGCATCCCCCACTAGAGTGTGAGAGTGAGAAGACGACCCCCTTGTCTGTCTCTGTCAATCATTTAGACCATAGAAAACAGACGTGTATGTACTTTTACATTGTCATATATTGTAGACTTCAAATATAGGTTTTGATGTTCTTATGCAGACCTCCCATTGCCAAGTACATTACTATACATGGTGTCAATCAATGTGTAGTGTAATACATATTTTATATTAAATATCAATTAATATTATATCACATATTATTTAACATTTCCTCCTCTTGAGGGTGAGATATATCTTTTCAAACCCTCAACATCAAATGCTGATATGCTTCCAATACAGTTGACCCTTATATTTAAATGACCATTAATTAGTTTCCATTCCTATCACTGATCCAGGATTAACTCCTTTCATATTTGGAACCTCTCTGAAATACAATATCCCAAATAACAATCAAAGTAACTTCATGATTACCATGTAGTTCATGTACAGTCATGGCTAAAAGTTTTGAGAATGACACAAATATTAGTTTTCACAAAGTTTGCTGCTAAACTGCTTTTAGATCTTTGTTTCACTTGTTTCTGTGATGTAGTGAAATATAATTACACGCACTTCAAATGTTTCAAAGGCTTTTATCGACAATTACATGACATTTATGCAAAGAGTCAGTATTTGCAGTGTTGGCCCTTCTTTTCAGGACCTCTGCAATTCGACTGGGCATGCTCTCAATCAACTTCTGGGCCAATTCCTGACTGATAGCAACCCATTCTTTCATAATCACTTCTTGGAGTTTGTCAGAATTAGTGGGTTTTTGCTTGTCCACCCGTCTCTTTAGGGTTGACCACAAGTTCTCAACGGAATTAAGATCTGGGAGTTTCCAGGCCATGGACCCGAAATGTCAACATTTTGGTCCCCGAGCCACTTAGTTATCACTTTGCCTTATGGCAGAGTTCTCCATCGTGCTGGAAAATGCATTGTTCTTAACCAAACTGTTGTTGGATTGGTGGAAGAAGTTGCTGTTCGAGTGTGTTTTGGTACCATTCTTTATTCATGGCTGTGTTTTTGGGCAAAATTGTGAGTGAGCCCTTGGATGAGAAGCAACCCACACATGAATGGTCTCAGGATGCTTTACTGTTGGCATAACACAGGACTGATGGTAGCGCTCACCTTTTCTTCTCCGGACAAGCCTTTTTCCTGATGCCCCAAACAATCGGAAAGAGGCTTCATAGAAGAATATGACTTTGCCCCAGTCCTCAGCAGTCCATTCACCATACATTCTGCAGAAGATCAATCTGTCCCTGATGGTTTTTTTTAGAGAAGTGGCTTCTTTGCTGCCCTTCTTGACACCAGGCCATCTCCGAAAGTCTTCGCCTCACTGTGCGTGCAGATGCGCTCACACCTGCCTGCTGCCATTCCTGAGCAAGCTCTGCACTGGTGGCACTCCGATCTCGCAGCTGAATCCTCTTTAGGAGACGATCCTGGCGCTTGCTGGACTTTCTTGGACGCCCTGAAGCCTTGATGATCCTATAAATTGTTGATTGAGGTGCAATCTTAGTAGCCACAATATCCTTGCCTGTGAAGCCATTTTTATGCAACGCAATGATGTCTGCACGCGTTTCTTTGCAGGTCACCCTGGTTAACAATGGAAGAACAATGATTTCAAGCATCACCCTCCTTTTAACATGTCAAGTCTGCCATTTTAACCCAATCAGCCTGACATAATGATCTCCAGCCTTGTGCTCGTCAACATTTTCACCTGAGTTAACAAGACGATTACTGAAAGATCTCAGCAGGTCCTTTAATGACAGCAATGAAATGCAGTGGAAAGGTTTTTTTGGGATTAAGTTAATTTTCATGGCAAAGAAGGACTATGCAATTCATCTGATCACTCTTCATAACATTCTGGAGTATATGCAAATTGCTATTATAAAAACTTAAGCAGCAACTTTTCCAATTTCCAATATTTATGTAATTCTCAAAACTTTTGGCCACGACTGTATGTCATTCTCGCATATCCTGATAAGCTGATTGGTTCATACAATTGTGTAATAGATAACAATATAATATTTCATTCTACCCTTGTATTTGCATACTTTCTTTCATATACCAATACTTATTGACACTCAAGTTAACTAAGTTTGACTGTTATTCTTAGACTTTAACTCTTGGGAGACATGAGTTTGCTTTGACCATCTGTGGACATCACTCCTGTATAAACAAAACATGAGGGCTTTATCATAAAGTAACCTAAGCATCTTGAAACCCTTACAAATGTTCAGTTTGAGGAATATATATACACACATACATTATTCATTCACATTAGGACCAATATATTACTAACATGTATAAAATATAGAAATGCTTCCTGTATATGAGGATATAGTTGTGTATATGAGAATATATTTGTGTATGTAGCATAAATAATAAATCATCACTATAAATAAATAAAACCACTTTTAAAAATAAAACAATCTTATAGAAAGTAAATCCCATAAAAATATTACCATGAAACATTTGTAAATTAAATTGAAAAATGTACCTGTGAATCTACAATTCTGTATACTTGATCATCAAATACTTAATTTAATATAACCTATAATGTTATAGAACCTTAACACTAAGATCAAATGTCTTCATGGACATGTGTGTGTCACATTGTTATTATAAGGCCTTAATATTATCCTTATTCTTAACACAATTTAAACAAATTTCTTTTACCTCATTTCCAGTATAAATGTTTAGATATTTCAATAATTTGTATTGACAATTGTATATGTTGTATAATCCTACAATATATCTAAGATGTCATTATAGTTAATATAATTGTTCATTCATTTCTAACTCAAATATGCTCGGTCTTAGAATAGCATTCATACATACTAGCATGGCAAAGCAGCTACCTACATCGCTTTATATCATCACACTCTCAAAGAGCCAATTAAATTCAATTAATAAAATGATGTAATATAACCCATATGTATGTCTTATTTTGTAATGCGATTATAAAAGGAATTTCAGTTATAAACCTGAAATACTTCATTTGTGGACCACACATAAAAAAATAATTTAGTATTTTGCATTAACTCAAGATCTTTGAATTTCCTAGAATTTGGTCTCTCCATAGTTTTGCATAACCATTAACCTATCTCTTAGACAAAAGATCTCTACATGTCATTATGCTCTTGTCAATCACTTGACCACATGCTTTCATCAATGGCTGCAAACAAGAACCATGCTTTGTGCATCACAATATAAGTAAGTTTCCTCTTTAATATCCTTACAGTTATTGTTTTTCTGTTAGTCAAACATAGTTACATGGATTAACAGTTTGCAATTATGAAAGTCATTGAAAGTTATGAAAGTTATTTAGTAATATGGAGAAAATTGCTATGGAAGGAAGATTTTGATTTTGGTCTAATGCTGCTCCTTAAGAAAATATCTACTGGAGAAAATGTAAAAATAGAAAATAGCATTAGATACAACAGAAACATATTTCCTACAA
>JAKVIS010004708.1:0-13310 GCA_033119425.1 Bufotes viridis
TCTGAGTCTGTTCAGTGAAAGGCTGCCACTAATTTTATCTGTGGCAGCCGCTTCCCTGTTAGCAGACAGAGGGACCGGAATCTCTTTCCCTAGATAAACCGGCCGCGGGTTGTTCTCAATACAGAGTCTCTCTAACCTTCCAAGGTTTCCATAAATTTACATGGTAGACCGGCTCCGGCTTTGCAGTCCTGGCTGGTGTACCCTTGTAATTTGGGTCTCCAACTTTCTGTGTTATTTTATAGGTCCCCTTCCCCTAGCGCTGTCCTTACTGTTCACAGGTGGCCCAACAACCAAAACCGGGTCCTTTGGCTACGGACCCCAGACACTCGAGTGCAGGTCCGGCTTTGGCCTTGCTGAGCCACCTTCCTATGTTTTCTACCTATCCTATTTAGGGGACTGTCTTCCCTCACCCAGCGGACCTACTGTGGGTCCCTTCTGCCTTGGGTTTCTGGGGTTCTAACACCTCACCTGGGCTAGGCCTCACTACTGGAAGTTTTCCTACCTGTCTGGGAACTGTATGTACAATGGCCAGCCACAGGGCTGGGAACAATGGAAAGTCTCTTCCTATTATCACATCATAGGGCATACTCGTGGTTACAGCTACTCATGGACCTGCCTGCCGGCACACGTGTTTACAGACAACAGAGCAGTGGGGTATTCTTTACATCTCCATGAATGCTGAAAACCCCGACTCTCCGGCCTGTAAACTCTGTGGGTCGCACCAGGAAGCCCTCACCAGGGTCACCTGACTCCCGAATCCAGCAGAGCTGCCACTGGAGTGTCTCCCACCTCCACCCGACACAAATGTTCATCATGGTTAACCTCTGACACATCGACCCTTCTGGCATACAATGACTGTCGATACCCAAAGTTTACATCCATGGGCTCACCCAGGAGGGGACAGTTGGCCCGTACATGGCCAGGCTCCTGGCACCGCCAGCAGATTATAGAGTCCTGATCCCCAAAGGGCACATCCCGTGCGGTCTTTCTCAGCTCAGGCCGCAGGGTCTGGGGAGGGGATCTTCTGGGTTTTATTACTCCCTTCCCCAGAGTTCCCCCCTTAAGTTTCTCAGTAGCCCCATAACGTTCGACCAGGTCCACCATCTCCAGGGCACTAGTAGGAGATGTCTGGCCAACCCAGCGCTGGAGGGGTAGTGGCAATGCCCTCCAGAATTTGTCAGCTACACACGGTCCAGCATAGCAGTGGGACTAAGTACGTCAGTCGGTAGCCATTTTTGTAAGAGTTTTAGCAAATTGTAATACTGGGGTCGTGCTGGCTCAGCTGGGTTAAACTCCCACTGATGTACCCGCTGGGCCCTAACCAACACATTCACCCCCAGTCTCGCCAGGATCTCACCCTTAACCACAGAGTAGTCTGTTGCTTGGTCGAAACGGAGCGATGACCTCTGCCCACTGGTCTCGGGTAGTCTCTCTCTCACGGCCACCTTTTCAACATCGCCAAGTAGGTTTCAACATCATCTGTCGGTGTCATCTTGGGAACGGCCGTGCGGACTGCTTTCCGGGCATCGTGCACTCCCTGAGGCATCCCTGACTTTTCTAGCACCATTACGTGTTGCAGCAGCCGCTGGTTCGTGTCCTGCTGTCGCTGATTAGCCTCTAGCAGTTGTCTGTTCGTCTCTTGCTGCTGTGCGATGGCCTGCTGTTGGACATCCATGGCCTGCTGTAGCTTTAAGTTGGCCTGGACAAGCTGCTTTATCATCTCCTCCATCTTGTCCTGTGTTGGTGGTTGCAGCTTGGCAGGCTTAATCCAGGACATACAACAGTGCCCAAAAAAAAATGCTACGAAAAGTTTTGGCTTCACGCCAGCCTCACTGCAATTGCCCGCATCCGACACCAAATGTGGGGGTTGCTCTGGTAGACAGCGGTGCGGGTGCAGTATAGAGGCAAAGAGAGTCCAGGTAGTGCAGCAAACAGTGTTTTATTTCACACTTGCACAAACAAAACTCAAAACAGTCACCTAGTGTTACTTCACACACAGCAAAAACTTGAGGCAAAACAAAAGTCCAAGACTGAATCAAATTCACCTGTGTGGTTTAGGTGCATGTTCACACCTGGCTGTCAGCCCAGCCGCAGGAAAGTCCAACCTCAGGCTTCCAGGCAGACTGCACGCCTCTTGCAAGCTCTTGCTTCCAGCCCTGAGAGCTTCACAGAACACCAGCAGTTTCCAGGTTAAATCACCTCAAATCCTAGGTGTTAGTTCACACCTGGCTGAATGCTCAGCAACACAAAAAGTCCACTGACCGTCTTTACATGGCCTGCTCTCCTGACACACAGGTCTCAGCTTTTCAGCCCAGCACAGGGCTCAGATCCCAAACACAGAGAGAGAGATTGCATAAAACCCAGCTGTCTTTTAAAGGCACCTAGGCATTAACCCAAAAAAACCCGGACCGGCACCTAAAATCCGATCCAGTATTTGCCCTCACCTGGCTGCAATCAACCCAGCAGCCCAGGCTGAGAGGAAAATACCTGTTTTTTTACCACCAAACCTCTCACTGTGTCACACATGTCATACTATTGACATCATGTCCCATATATATTTTCATTTTTATCTAGTTGGTTTTAATTCATGTTTGTATGGCATCTTCAAGCCCCTGTCAGGTGTTCTTTGTGGAATTCAATGTAATCACTTTCATCTATTTAATAATTAACCTGCACCTTATTATGGGGGGTATAGCCCCAATATATACCCCTGCTGTTTTCCATGCATATTAGTCATGAGTAAGACTGTGTAACAGAGGAAACGCTGCTGACAGATTATGGCAAAGAGGTATGCCCTGGAATGTTTTTAACATGTATCCTCAATAAAGCTGGACATTTTTTTTTTATTCTTTATTTAAGAAAATTAGAAATAGTCTGACCTCTCAAAAAAGATGGTGGTTAACAAATATGAATATTGAGAGGCCACTTGATTAACATATACAGTACATTATATCATGTTCAACAGGGCATGACTAGTCTACATATATCAGTATAAGTATCAGATAGGCAAATGAAAACAAGATGGTATTTCTTATCTAACAGAGCATGAGAGATCTTCACATAACCACATACATGCCAAAAGGCAAATATACTATGGGCAAGGGGGAAACAGACAGCAACTGGACACTAGAGGGGAGAAAGACTGGAACAGTAGGGAAGGTGGGGGAGACAGATGTAAAAAATTAAATCGGTCAAAGAAGGGGAAAAAAAAAGAGGGGGTCTTCATTAGGCCAGCAAGGCCCAATAATTCCAGGGTGTCCTGGAACACAAAAAACGGAGTCCAAGAAGTAATGAAGGCCTTGTGGGTGTTCTCAAGACAGCTGTCAGTTCCTCCATTCTCCGGATGTCTCACACCCTGTGAACCCAAAGATCTACAGAAGGTGGGAATGCTGGTATGCAGTCTGGTATGAAGGCCTGAGCAGCACTAACCAAATGAGGCAAGATTGACTTACTGAGCAGACGAGTAGGCAAATCCGAGAGGAATAGCAAAAAGAAACCAGGGTATTTTGTATGGAAAATAGAAAGATTGAGGCAATGGTCCTGTGGACCGACTCCCAGAACTGTCTGAGTTTACTACAATGCAAGAAGATATGAATCAGAGAGCCTTGCACTGACTCACAATGCCAGCACAACGGGGAGGCAGAAGAAAACATTTTATGAAGACGGATTGGTACATAATACCATCTAGACAGTATTTTGTAACCTGCTTCCTGGAATTTGCTAGCTATTGGGGATTTATGTGTGAGACGGTATAGTCTTGGCCACTGGTTGAAGGGAATGTCTATTTCTAGATCAGAGGCCCATCTGTCAATGTAGGGAGGGCGGAAATCCGACTGGGGCATCACCAAAGCCTTATAGAATTCAGACAGAGAATGCCGGTATACACCCGAGCCAATACACAATTTTTCAAAAGGGGCAAGAGGTTTATTAAATCCCGGGGACGAGGGGATAGCAGAAAGGAAATGGGACAGTTGCCTAACTCTCCAAGGTCCCAAAGCACACGGGTCTAAGAGATTCAGTAGTTCGGTATATGTAAACCATTGTCCTGAAGTTCTAAAGTAAGGGGCTCGACACTTAACCCCTAGGCGCCAGTTCATAAAAGAAGAGAAAGTTGTCAGCCACAAGGAGGGGCGACATCTACTGATGGTTACTACAAGTTGCACGGCATTACATGAAAATACACAGACATACAAATTGCACTACCCCTCTTCACAGGGGCAGCACTCCGGCTGCATATTTTCATGTAATGCCGTGCAACTTGTAGGCTCCTGAGGAGGCATGTTACTCATGCAGAAACGCGTTGAGCCTTCTGTTCTGTTTGAGATAGGCATTAGTAGGCACCATTAGGCAGACTTAGTCAGTTTATATATGGCTGACCACGTCCTGTCGATTCCTATTATCACCTCCACCTCTGTCTTATTATAGGACAGTATACAGGGAGATAACATATGAGAGGTGACTCTGTTGGTGAATCAGTTGTTAAAGAGGGGGTGTACTACTGCGACCAGCATTTAGGTGGCCGTATCAATTCCACCCAATTATAGGGATTAACAGTCTCAAGTTTGAGTTACTGTATCCTCTATACCACACGCTTGTCCCACCCATAACTTGGGCACATTCAAAGACAGTGTGGGCTCATTAGCTCACAAACGCCCCCAGTGGGGTGGAATCTCTCTCACACCAGGGAGTTGGACTGCATTCATACGTGTGGTCATACTTTGGTGGACATTTTTTATTCACTTTATTCACTTACGCTTTCCTTTTGATATTCAATAAAACTTTTTGTTTTGGCTGATTTTAGCATCCCTCCTATTATTATATTTATAGACAGACTATTGGGGTGCATACCTGTCCGATAGGGCCAACCCAGTTAGACTATTCAAACATTGATTATAGCCTTATCCCTCAGTCTTCACCCCTAGTATACCAAATATATTAGATCTGGATAACTTATCATTATACTCTACCCCTGAATCAGCTAGGGCATCAATTGTACTCGAGCCCTCAACCACTACTGGTCCGAACACTCCTCAAATAATCACCACTCCAAAAAGTCCACCCACTGTATTAGCTTCGCCAAACAGTCTAGCACAAGATCCATCTCTTAACCTAGCCACTTATTTGTCTTCTACTACTCTTATAGATTTTTTTAGCCCTACCCCCCAATCTTTTAGACAGTCCTTTTTTAAAGAAACTGTCACCCACAACATCAATACGAAATTCTACACCATAAATCCGAAAAACTTTATCCAGCATTCAACTGCTCAGCCCATTTTTCACCCCAACGGGCTCCTCCCCTGCGAACCCCCCACGCACAAAAGACAAAAAATCGATTCAGAAGATGCAGAGGAGGGAGATCAAAACACGCCAAAAAGGAAAGAACTAACACCAAAAAGAACGAATCCCCTACAGAGGAATCACTCACCCTTGAAGGGTCCACCACTGATCCCACCAAAATAGAGAGAGAAAAAAGTAAAATTACTGAGCAAAGGCTTATCCTTTGTCCTAACAGTGGACCTGATCTGTTTGAATTATTAATCGATTTAAACCAATTGACTCTCAAATGACACTTCATTATAAAAGAGCATACCGTAATAAATACTAATTGTAATACTAATTCCAAACATCCCAATGAGATGACTACGTCCCAGATGCCTACTGATATTCCATCTTGCGATCTCACCCCAATACCATCTAACCTTAAAAATAAATCCACTTTTTACCCTTTAGAAAGCAAGGGCCCCCACCTCGAGAGTTTCTATGACATGGTTTTAGAAGACCTGAAAGACATGTCTATTCCCAAACAACAAAATAACTCTATCCCAGCCTACCCCAATAATTTGAGCTCTAGTGAGAGAAAAGCCCTTAACAGTCTCTGGAACAACAAAGGTATAGTTATTAAGAATGCAGACAAAGGAGGGGGTATAGTCATTATGGACTATGACTATTATCCCCTTCAGGACACATGACGCACCGGTACGGCATGTTTCCCGAATCTTATGACACATGACGTATCGCGTAACGTCATGTGTAGTTCCGATCACTGCCGCACGGCTGGCAGTGATCGGAACTGGGTGCCTGCTAAAATCATTCAGCAGGAACCCTGTGACAATGCGTGGGAAGGGGGGTCCTGTGACCCCCATATTGCCGATCACTTTAAACCACAGGTCAAACTTCAAATAGGTTTTTATAATATAGTCCATTGTGCCTGCGGGCGCAGTAGAAGGGGGAGGGTTGCGGGCGTTCACGTTCATTCTCAGGATGGCCGAGCGGTTAGATCAGAGTGGCAGCTCATTGCGGACACTCTGATTCAAATGGCTGACATCTGTGCCGATGTCAGCCATTTTAACCCCTTCCATAGCAGCCCCATCGGGGGCTGCTGTGCCTTGCCGCCCCGATTCTTGAAAGGAAGCACAGAGGGAGGGAGCCCCTCCTTCCCCTTCCCCCTCTGCTCAGTTGTGGCAGACAGGGAAGGTTCCCATGGCCTTTCTTAGGCATCCTGCTGTCCATGGTGCTGAACAGATCTGTTCTAAAGGCAAGAGATCTGTTCAGACAGAAGTGTAGTGAAATACAGTACAGTACACTATATAGTGTACTGTACTGTAATATACTAGACATCAGACCCACTGGATCTTCAAGAACCAAGTGGGTCTGGGTCAAAAAAGTGAAAAAGTAAAAATAAAAACACATTTATCACTGATTAAAAAAATAAAAATAAAAATTCCCTACACATGTTATATATCACCGCGTCTGTAACGACCTGATCTATAAACGGTCATGTTATATTCCCAGCACGGTGAACGCCATAAACAAACAAAAAAAAACTATGATGAAATTGAAATTTTGCCCACCTTACTTCCCAAAAGAGGTAATAAAGTGATTAAAAAAGTCGATTTACGCTAAAATAGTATCATTCAAATCGGCGCCTCATCCCGCAAAAATGAGCTCCTAAAAATGAGCCCAAAAATAAAAAAACTATGGCTCTCAGACTAAAACATGATTTTTTTGTTTCAAAATGCTTTTTTATGTTAAACATAATTTTTTTAAAAAAGTAAACATATTAGTTATTGTCGCGTGTATGCCCCCAAAATAGTGCCAATCTAACCGCCATCTCATCCCCAAAAATGGTACCCAACCTGGAGACAATTGCCTAAAAACTAAAAAAACTATGGCCTCAGACTATGGAGACACTAAAACTAGTGTTGAGCGAACAGTTCGAGAATTTTGGGGTGTCCGGACCCGGACCCGAACCCGGATATTTTCAAAAAGTTCGGGTTCGGGTTCGTGTTCGCCGACATTTCCCGCTTTCTGAAGGCTGCACAGCAGCCAATCAGCTAGCGCTTTACTTCTTGCCCTAAGAGCCCATCACAGCCATGCCTACTAATGGCTAGAGATGGCTCGAACTATTCGCCGGCGAACAGTTCCGGCGAACATAGCTTGTTCGCGCTCGCCTCTGCCGGGCGAACATATGCGATGTTCGGTCCGCCCCTATACATCATCATTGAGCAAACTTTGACCCTGTACCTCACAGTCAGCAGACACATTCCAGCCAATCAGCAGCATACCCTCCCTCCCAGACCCTCCCACCTCCTGCACAGCATCCATTTTAGATTCATTCTGAAGCTGCAGTCTTAGTGAGAGGAAGGAGAGTGTAGCTGCTGCTGATTTAATTGGGAAATCGATAGCTAGGCTAGTGAATTCAGTGTCCACTCCAGTCCTGAAAGACTCATCTGATCTCTGCTGTAAGGACAGCGCCCTGACACCACCCCAAAAGCCCTTTTTAGGCTGCAACATTAGTCTGCTTTTTTTCCTTTATATGCATATTGCAGCTGCATGGCCTGCCTGTGTGTGAGGAGCTGCAGGCCCACAGACTGTAGTGTGCCCACTGCCAGTGCCCACCCCTGTCATCCCATGTGGCACAGGACTTTGCATAAAAAAAGGCATTTAATTTTTACACTTTAATCTAAGTTTAGTTGCCTGCCAGTGTGTGTCAGGCTGACTTCCAGTGACTGTAGTGTGCCCACTGCCAGTGCCCACCACTCATACCGGCTGACACAGGACTTTGCATAAAAAAGGCATTTCATTTTTACACTTTAGTGTAATTTCAGCTGCTTGCCTGCTGCTAGTGTGTGTCAGGCCGACTTCCACTGACTGTAGTGTGCCCACTGCCAGTGCTCCACCCCTGTCATCCCGTGTGGCACAGGACTTTGCATCAAAAAAGGCATTTAATTTTTACACTTTAATCTAAGGTTAGTTGCCTGCCAGTGTGTGTCAGGCTGACTTCCACTGACTGTAGTGTGCCCACTGCCAGTGTCCACCACTCATACCGGCTGGCACAGGACTTTGCATAAAAAGGCATTTAATTTTTACACTTTAATCTAAGGTTAGTTGCCTGCCAGTGTGTGTCAGGCTGACTTCCAGTGACTGTGAGTGTGCCCACTGCCAGTGCCTACCACTCATACCGGCTGGCAGAGGACTTTGCATCAAAATAGGCATTTAATTTTTACACTTTAATCTAAGGTTAGTTGCCTGCCAGTGTGTGTCAGGCTGACTTCCAGTGACTGTAGTGTGCCCACTGCCAGTGCCTACCACTCATACTGTCACGACTGTATGTGAGCAACAAGAGCATACACAGTGAGTTAGCTACTGACCGACCCAAACTAGGGAACATAAAGGGTGACCCCTGTCAGACCCTAAAAGCTCTCCCTATGCTGCTAAGCCCATGTCCAGATCCAGATGGTGGATCGAGACATGCCCGCGTACCTAAGGCTGATGACCACTGTAACCCCTACAGTAGTGGAAGGGGCACGGCCACCGGTGCCCTGCTCAGTATATGGACGGAACCGGGTCGCTCGGATCCAGTCAGCAAAACAAACAGAAACACACAATGTCTGCACACTTAACTGAAGGAGCTGCAGCAGCAGTGAAAACAGATCCAAAGTCAGCAGACAATGTCCGAAGTACTTGCTTCAGCAGAACACAGGTCCAGAAAAGATATCACACCAGTGAAGATACTCAAGCGAGAGATACAGGTCAAATGAAGTAGTATAATCCGCACCGCATAAAGGAAGAGAGGTGATTTAAAGGCAGAGCAATCAAACACAGGAGGGACAGCTGGGAGGAAGGAAACAGAAAGTAAAGACCTCATCACAGGGGCGGAGAAACAGAGCTGTGGGAACGTCTCAAAGCTCTAGTAGTTACATCATCACAGGGGTGGAGAAACAGAGCTGTGAGAACGTCTCAAAGCTCTGGTAGTGACAGTACCCCTCTACGGGTGGACTCCGACACCCAGGACCCACCTTCTCAGGATGAGCCCTATGAAAAGTCCTGATGAGGCGAGTGGCTTTAATGTCCGACACCGGAACCCACATCCTCTCCTCAGGACCATAACCTTCCAATGAACGAGGTACTGAAGAGAACCGCTGACAATGCGAGAGTCCACAATTCTGGAAACCTCAAACTCCAGATTGCCATCAACCAAAATCGGAGGAGGAGGCAAAGAGGAGGGTACCGTGGGCTGGACATATGGTTTTAAGAGAGATCTGTGAAATACATTATGTATCTTCCAAACCCGTGGAAGATCAAGACGGAAGGCAACAGGATTGATGACTGACAAGATTTTATAAGGCCCAATAAACTTGGGACCCAATTTCCAGGAGGGAACCTTCAGTTTAATATTTCTTGTAGACAACCACACCAGATCACCCACATTCAGGTCCGGACCAGGCACACGTCTCTTATCAGCCACACGCTTATATTTCTCACTCATCTTTCTTAGATTAGTCTGAATCTTTTGCCAAATGGTAGACAAAGACGAGGAAAATCTCTCCTCCTCAGGCAAACCAGAAGGAGCCCCTCCCGAGAATGTCCCAAACTGCGGATGGAACCCATATGCACCAAAGAATGGTGACTTATCAGAAGATTCCTGACGACGGTTGTTCAGAGCAAACTCAGCAAGAGGGAGAAACGAACACCAATCCTCCTGGTTCTCTGCAACAAAACAGCGCAAATATGTCTCCAGATTCTGATTGACGCGCTCAGTCTGACCATTCGACTGCGGGTGAAAAGCAGAAGAGAAGGACAGCCGAACCCCCAGGCGAGAACAGAAAGCCTTCCAGAATCTGGACACAAACTGCGTGCCTCTATCGGAAACAATATCAGAGGGAATGCCATGCAATTTAACAATATGGTCGACAAAAGCTTGCGCCAACGTTTTAGCATTGGGCAATCCAGGGAAGGGTATGAAATGTGCCATCTTGCTAAAACGGTCCACCACCACCAGGATCACCGACTTCCTGAGGAACGAGGAAGATCCGTGATAAAGTCCATGGACAGGTGTGTCCAAGGACGGGAAGGTATGGGTAAGGGGAGAAGGGGACCTGAAGGCCGTGAACGAGGGACCTTAGCGCGAGCGCACGTCTCACAAGCAGCCACAAAACCTCCACCGACTTACGAAGAGCCGGCCACCAAAATCTCCGAGCAATGAGATCTACCGTGGCTCTACTCCCGGGTGACCAGCAAGAACCGTATCATGATGCTCCTTGAAGAGTTTGTGACGTAACTCAGGAGGCACAAACAACTTTCCAGAAGGACAACGGGCAGGTGCCTCAGTCTGGGCAGCCTGGACCTCGGCCTCCAAATCAGAATACAGAGCAGAAACAACTACCCCTCCGCCAAAATGGGACCCGGGTCCTCGGAGTTTCCTCCTCCCGGAAAACAGCGAGAGAGAGCGTCAGCCTTCACATTTTTGATCCCAGGGCGGAATGTAACGACAAAATTGAATCTGGAGAAGAACAGAGACCATCTGGCCTGTCTCGGATTCATACGCTTGGCCGACTCTGGGCACGCCAGATTCTTATGGTCGGTAAAACGGTTATAGGGTACCTGGCCCTCCAACCAATGGCGCCATTCCTCGAAAGCCAGCTTGATGGCCAACAATTCCCTATCTCCCACATCATAGTTTTTCTCTGCCGGTGAGAGTTTTTTAGAGAAAAGGCACAGGGTCGCCATTTGGAAGGAGACGGACCCTGGGACAAAACCGCACCCACACCCACCTCGGAAGCATCCACCTCAACAATAAAAAGGTAAGGAAACATCGGGATGCACCAAGATGGGAGCAGACGCAAAACTCTCTTTAATCTTAGAAAAGCTGCAAGCGCCTCCTCCGACCAAGAGGAAAAATCCGCCCCTTTTTGGTCATGTCAGTGAGGGGTTTGACAACAGAGGAATAATTCAAAATGAACTTTCTGTAATAGTTTGCAAAACCCAGAAAGCGCATCAATGCCTTCTGATTCTCAGGAAGCTCCCACTCAAGCACAGCACGGACCTTCTCCGGATCCATGCGAAACCAGAAGCAGAGAGGAGAAAACCCAGAAATTGAATCTCCGATACCATAAACACACATTTCTCCAGCTTGGCGCATAATTTATTTTCTCGCAGAATCTGCAGAACCTGAAAAAGATGATCCTGATGAGTCCGAACATCAGGGGAAAAATCAAAATATCATCAAGATACACCAATACAAATTTCCCCATTAAATGGTAGAAAATACTGTTAACAAAATGCTGAAAGACGGCCGGAGCATTCTATCAAGCCAAAAGGCATAACGAGATTCTCGAAATGCCCCTCGGGGGTATTAAAGGCTGTTTTCCATTCATCCCCCTCTCTGACCCTGACCAGGTTGTACGCGCCTCTCAAATCCAATTTGGAAAAACCTTGGCCCCAACAATTTGGTTGAAGAGGTCTGGGATCAGAGGAAGGGATAGGGATCGCGAATCGTGATACGGTTCAGCTCCCTAAAATCTCAGGCAAGGTCTCAGAGAGCCATCTTTCTTTTAACAAAAAAACCCGCAGCGATCGGTGATTTTGAGGGACGAATATGCCCCTTATCGAGACTCTCAGAGATATAGGTTCGCATTGCGATTCTTCTCCGGTTGTGAGAGATTGTACAGGCGTGCTTTTGGCAGCTTGGCGCCGGGAATGAGGTTAATGGGACAGTCAAACTCCCGGTGAGGAGGTAGCTCCTGCACACCGCTCTCGGAAAACACGTCCGAGAAATCGAGAGAGAAATGATGGCAAAGTTTTAGTAGATACCTCTGCAAAAGTCGCTGTGAGACAATTCTCTCTACAAAACTCACTCCACTCATTTATTTGCCTTCCTTGCCAATCAATAGTGGGGTTATGTTTAGTGAGCCAGGGTAACCCCAACACTAGAGGAGTAGGCAATCCGTTAAGGACAAAACAAGATATATCCTCCACATGAGTGTCACCTACAGCTAACCGGATATTGTGAACAATGCCCTTCAGGGATCTCTGTGAGAGTGGAGCAGAGTCAATGGCAAAAACAGGTATATCTTTTTCTAATGTGCAAACCCGAAAACCATGCCTGGCTACAAATTGAGTGTCAATAAGATTGACGGCCGCTCCACTATCAACAAAAATTTCACAAGAAATGACTTTGCTCTCTAGCGCCACCCTGGCAGAAAGGAGAAAACGAGAACTGCAGGTCAGGAGGAAAAGCCCCAATTCCTACATCAACTTTGCCCAAGGTAGCAGATGAAGCAGAGTTTGATGATTTTCCTTTTGAGGATTTTCTCTTATTATCACTCTTAGTACAGTTCATGAATCTCCTAGAGGGACAAACATTTGCCAAATGACCAATGCCCCCACAACAAAACACACCATTCTCTGAGGACTAAATCCTCCTTTATCAGGGGCAAGTCGACCTAGCTGCATAGGCTCCTCCTCAGAGGGGACCGAGACAGGATGAGACCCCTGCACACTGAATGAGTCCGCACCACTGCCCCTAGAGTGACAATGGCTGACCGAGAGGTCTCGCTTTCTTTCTCTTAGACGCCTGTCAAGGCGCACCGCCAATGACATGGCAGACTCTAAAGATGTTGGTCTCTCATGGAAAGCAAACGCATCTTTCAATCTCTCTGAGAGACCATGACAGAACTGACTCGGAGTGCAGCATCATTCCAACCTGAATCAGCTGCCCATCTCCGAAATTCAGAACAATAAAGCTCAGCAGACAGTTTGTTCTGGCATAAAAACGTAAGTTAGATTCAGCCAGAGCAACACGATCCGGGTCATCATATATCTGCCCCAGGGCCACAAAATCTTTCTGTGGATCGAGGGAGGGATCCCCCCGATGGCAGTGAAAAAGCCCAAGTCTGAGCATTACCCCTGAGCAAGGAGATGACAATCCTCACCCTCTGCTCCTCATTACCAGAGGAACGGGGACACAAGCAAAATGGAGTTTGCATGCCTCTCTGAAGCGAACAAATCCCCACTGCCCCCGGAGAACG
>JAKVIS010004709.1:0-13442 GCA_033119425.1 Bufotes viridis
GACTGGGAGAGTCACCTACTGAAGGTACAGGCCGTAGTGGACTCCCTTAGGAAAGCTGGCTTAACTGCTAACCCAAAAAGTGTGTGGTAGGATTAGAAGAGACCAAATACCTAGGGTATGTCATTGGGCGGGGTGGTCAAACCTCAGGTAAACAAAATTGAGGCAATTAAGAATTGGCCCCGACCTGTCACTACGCGGCAAGTAAAATCATTCCTGGGCATGGTGGGATACTACATGAGGTTTATTCCCAACTTCGCTACAATTGCTGCTCCATTGACAAGCCTTTTAAAGGGACGCAGGTCAGTGTCGATCCAGTGGAATGAGCAGGCGGATAAGGCTTTCTCTGCTCTGATGTCGGCCCTGTGTGGGTCCCCGGTTTTGGTGACGCCCGACTTCAAGAGAGAGTTTGTGGTACAGACCGATGCCTCTGAAGTGGGCCTCGGGGCTGTACTCTCTCAGGAAATCAATGGGGAGGAGCATCCCGTGGTTTTCCTGAGTCGCAAACTCACCCCAGCCGAAACCAGGTACAGTATAGTGGAGAGAGAGTGCCTGGCCATCAAGTGGGCACTAGAGTCTCTCTGCTATTATCTGCTAGGGAAAAGTTCCGTCTGGTGACCGACCATTCCCTCTAAAGTGGATGTGCCAGGCGAAAGACAGGAATGCTCGGGTCACCAGGTGGTTCTTGTCTCTGCAGAACTTCAAGTTCACAGTGGAACACAGGGCAGGCCGCTTGCAAGGAAATGCGGATGCACTGTCTCGAGTACAGTGTTTGGCGTGTGTTCACCCTGTCGGGGTTGAACAAAGGGGGGAGGTATGTAAGAGGGCGCAAGGTGCCGTCATGGACGGAAGATACGTGTCACCGAGGTTCCTGGCCTCGGTGAGGTGAGAGCCGGGTTTTATGTGTCAGCAGCAGCTAGTGCTGCTTGACATTGATAGTTAGTTTGGCTGCAAAGCCAATCCGGGCCGGCTCTTACTGGGAGTAGGCAAAGAGTTGGGTGGGTGCCTACTCCCCACGGTCCAGGCCGGACTTTGCTGGGCTTTTTAAAGGCAGCCACATCAGCAGGTGTGGCTGTGATTGTCCTGGAGCTGCTGCTAGTGTTGTGTTGCTCTCTGGGCTGGAAGGATGAGCTCAGCAAGGAGTCGTGCAGTCCTGGAAGCCTGAAGGTGGATTACCCTGCGGCTGGGCCGACCGCCAGGTGCGAACGCGCACCTAACCATCTCACAGGTGATTGAACCTGGTTTTGGACTCTTTGGTTTTGCTTTTTTGTGTTTGCTGAGTGTGAATTAACACCAAGAGACTGTTTATCGTTTATTTTGTGCAAGTGTGAATAAAACACTGTTTATTGCACTTTCTGGACTTCTTGTTTTGCCTCTGTACTGCACCCGCACTGCTATCTACCAGAGCGACTCCCCACAGCGGACACTATTATATTTTGCCAGCCACAGCTGAAACCACTGATTTATGTTATTGCTATTTTGGCAATTGACTTTCACCCCAGAACAAAATATATGTTTTGGCTGACACTATTATATTTTGCCAGCCACAGCTGAAACCACTGATTTATGGTATTGCTATTTTGGCAATTGACTTTCACCCCAGAACAAAATATATGTTTTGGCGGACACTATTATATTTAGGGTTTATGGCTTTTCTCTGTTCGTATAGACAGTCCAACATATGGAGGGTGGAATTCCAACGGGTGGAAACGTCGCATATCAGCCTATGTTGGGATGCCGTTCTGCCGATGCATGTCAAGCAGGGTGTGCTTTGCGGTGTATGAGTGGCTGAAGTGCATGCAAAGTTTCTTGCCCATTTTTAGGATATCTTGCAGATGGGTGGAAGACATCAGGAACAAATTGACAACCAAATTGAACACGTGTGTCATGCAGGGTGCATGGCTCAGCCGTCCTTGATGCAGCGCCGACACAATGTTATTCCTGTTGTCGGTCACCATGCTTCCGATTTCGAGTTGTCACGGAGAAAGCCAGGATTCAATTTCTTGATGAAGGACACAGAGCAGTTCCTCCCCTGTGTGACACTGTTCGCCCAGGCAAACAAGGTGCAGAACAGAGTGACACCACCGTGCCCTGCACATGTGGAATGCTGGAGAGGCACAGTGAATTGTCCCTGCAGTGGAGGCTGAGAACACGGTGGATGAGGAGGCAAAGGTGGACATTGACGCAGGACCAATGGCGTGACAACATGGAGGCGGAAGCGGCGTCACCTTGCCAATTTGTTGGTGTGGCTGTGCAGGAACCACAGTCACCCAGTGGGTCATAAAGGACATGTATTGTCTCTGACCGTAGTTACAGCTCCACACGTTAGCACTGCTGTGCACTCTGGCAGACACCGACAGGCTCAAGGACTGGCCCACCTTATGTTCTACATGTGTTTGCAGGTAGAGATGTCGCAAACATAAAATTTTCCGTTTGCGATCTCCGCAAATGTTCATGAACGGGCGAACCAGGCGTACTGCCATAGACTTCAATGGGCAGGCGAATTTAAAAACCCACAGGGACTGTTTCTGGCCACATAAGTGATGGAAAATTTGTTTCAAGGGGACTAACACCTGAACTGTGGCATGCCGGAGGGGCATCCATGGCAAAACTCCCATGGAAAATTACGTAGTTGACGCAGAGTCGGGTTTTAATCCATAAAGGGCATAAATAACCTAACATTCCTAAATTGTTTGGAATAACGTGCTTTAAATACAGTGTGTGTATACGATCAGGTATGATGTTGTATTGATCAGGTAGTGTAAAGGTTACATCCACTTCACAGTGCCAGACCAAACTCTGACAGACCAAACTCACCGTTTAACGCACCGCAAACAACCGCAAAGAGTTGTCAATAGTTGACACACTCATGACATAAATTTTATTCCTCTATGCGTCAATCTTGGTGTAGTGATGACTGTGCTCGTGCACACGTTTGGGAGATTGCAGGCGATGGCGGTTATTCAAAGCCTATGGTCTTGCTGAGGTAGTTCAGTGACAGATAAGTTACCCAGAAAACACATTCCATGATTGGCAGCCGTCAGCAGGTTTACCCAATGCGCAGTGTACGTGATATACCTGCCCTGACCGTGCTTTGCAGACCAGGTATCAGTGGTCAGATGGACCCTTGCCCCAACACTGTGTGCCAAACATGCCATGACTTCCTTTTCCACAATAGATTACAGGTTCGGGATTGCCTTTTGTGAAAAACAATTTCGGCTGGGTACCTTCCACTGCAGTGTCCCAATAGGTACAAATTTTTTGAAGACTAACTCAGACTTCACCAGCTTGAATGGTAAAAGCTGGCGGAATAAGAGTTCCGACAAGCCAGCTATCAGACGCCGGGCAAAGGGGTGACTGTGTGACATTGGCTTCTTACGTTCAAACATTTCCTTGACAGACACCTGACTGTGGGCAGATGAGCAGGAACTGCTGAAGGTGAGAGGCGGAGGGGCGGGTGGTTGAGAGGGGGCAAGGAGGACAGCAGTGGTTGACATGGCTGAAGATGCTGGACCAGGAGGAGGATGGTAGATTTGAGTTTGTGTGCTGCTTGTACTCATGTGTTGATCCCATAGGCATTTGTGATGTGAGATCATGTGCCTTTGCAAAACAGTTGAAACTAGGTGGGTGTTGGACTTCCCACAACTCAGTTTCTTTTGGCACAGTTTGCAAATGGCATCGCTGTTATCAGAGGAAGACACACACAAAAAAATGCCACACTGCTGAGCTTTGCAATGATGCGTTGATTAGCATGCTGTCTGGCTGACCCAGGGTGCCGATACATGCTGTCTGACTGTGCCACTAGCTCCTTGCGACGACCTCCCCCTGCTTCCAACTCGTCTCCTCCTCCTCTCTGTCTCCCCATCTGAACTTTCCCCCTGTTCTTTTTCTCTTCGAGCGGGCACCCACGTGACATCCACGGACACATCGTCATCATTAGAGTTGAGCGAACACCTGGATGTTCGGGTTCGAGAGGTTCGGCCGAACTTCCGGAAAATGTCCGGGTTCGTGATCCGAACTCAACCCGAACTTCATCCTGAACCCGAATCCCATAGAAGTCAATGGGGACCCGAACTTTTGGGCACTAAAAAGGCTGTAAAAGACTCCCGGAAAGGGCTAGAGGGCTGCAATAAGGCAGCAAAATGTAGGTAAATCCCCTGCAAACAAATGTAGATAGGGAAATGATGACTTAACATAAAATAAAAAAAAAATTAACCAATATTAATTGCAGTTAGGTCCCATAGCACAGAATCAGGCTTCAAATCACCCACCAATGGAGAAGGTCGCTTACTATTATTTCGACCCCAGCATCCAGACAAAGGAGAGAGGTCCCACAGCAGAGAATCTGGCATCATATCAACCACCACAGGGGAAGGCCACTTTCAGTGACTTAGGCCTTAGCACCCAGACAGAGGAGACATGTCAGATAGCACAAGCATTACATTTATACCATCCAGCACAGTAGAAGGCCACTTTTAGTTACTTTTAGAGACTTTGACCCCTGCACCCAGACGGAGGAGAGAGGTTTTCACAGCAGAGAATCAGGCATTTAGATCACCCACCACAGGAGTAGGCCATCATTTAATGGGACCCCGGCAACCATGTCAGATGGTACAAGCATCAGTTTTACATCACCCAGCACAAGAGAAGGCCACTTTTATAGACTTTGACCCCTGCAACCAGACAGAGGAGAGAGGTTTCACAACACCCAGACGGAGGAGAGAGGTTTCACAGCAGAGAATCAGGCATTTAGATCACCCACCAGAGGTGTAGGCCACCATTTAATCGGACCCCGGCAACCATGTCAGATGGCACAAGTATAACATTTATATCACCCAGCACAGGAGAAGGCGCCTTTGAGAGACTTTGACCCCTGCACCCAGACGGAGGAGAGAGGTTTCACAGCAGAGAATCAGGCATTTAGATCACCCACCACAGGAGTAGGCCACCATTTAATGGGACCCCGGCAACCATGTCAGATGGCACAAGCATCAGTTTTACATCACCCAGCACAAGAGAAGGCCACTTTTAGAGACTTTGACCCCTGCACCCAGACGGAGGAGAGAGGTTTCACAGCAGAGAATCAGGCATTTAGATCACCCACCAGAGGTGTAGGCCACCATTTAATCGGACCCCGGCAACCATGTCAGATGGCACAAGTATAACATTTATATAACCCAGCACAGGAGAAGGCGACTTTGAGAGACTTTAACCCCTGCACCCAGAAGGAGGAGAGAGGTTTTCACAGCAGAGAATCAGGCATTTAGATCACCCACCACAGGAGTAGGCCATCCTTTAATGGGACCCCGGCAACCATGTCAGATGGTACAAGCATCAGTTTTACATCACCCAGCACAAGAGAAGGCCACTTTTAGAGACTTTGACCCCTTGCACCCAGACGGAGGAGAGAGGTTTCACAGCACCCAGACGGAGGAGAGAGGTTTCACAGCAGAGAATCAGGCATTTAGATCACCCACCACAGGAGTTGGCAACCATTTAATGGGACCCCGGCAACCATGTCAGATGGCACAAGTATAACATTTATATCACCCAGCACAGGAGAAGGCGACTTTGAGAGACTTTGACCCCTGCACCCAGACGGAGGAGAGAGGTTTTCACAGCAGAGAATCAGGCATTTAGATCACCCACCACAGGAGTAGGCCACCATTTAATGGGACCCCGGCAACCATGTCAGATGGCACAAGACTAACATTTATATCACCCAGCACATGACAAGGCCACTTTCAGTGAGTTAGGCCTTAGCAACGAGACAGAGGAGACAGGTCAGATAGCGCAAGCATCAGTTTTACAGATCACCCACCACAGGAGTAGGCCACCTTTAGTTAATTTGACCCCTGCACCCAGAAAGAGGAGAGAGGTCCCACAGCAGAGATTCAGGCATTTATATCAGCCAGCACAGGAGAAGGCCGCTTTCAGTGACTTAGGCCTTAGCACCGACACAGAGGAGACAGGTCAGATAGCACAAGCATCAGTTTTACATCAACCACCACAGGAGAAGGGCACTTTTAGAGACTTTGACCCCTGCAGCCACACGGAGGAGAGAGGTCCCACAGCAGAGATTCAGGCATTTATATCAGCCAGCACAGGAGAAGGCCGCTTTCAGTGACTTAGGCCTTAGCACCGACACAGAGGAGACAGGTCAGATAGCACAAGCATCAGTTTTACATCAACCACCACAGGAGAAGGGCACTTTTAGAGACTTTGACCCCTGCAGCCACACGGAGAGAGAGGTCCCACAGCAGAGATTCAGGCATTTATATCAGCCAGCACAGGAGAAGGCCGCTTTCAGTGACTTAGGCCTTAGCACCGACACAGAGGAGACAGGTCAGATAGCACAAGCATCAGTTTTACATCAACCACCACAGGAGAAGGGCACTTTTAGAGACTTTGACCCCTGCAGCCACACGGAGGAGAGAGGTCCCACAGCAGAGATTCAGGCATTTATATCAGCCACCACAGGAGAAGGCCGCTTTCAGTGACTTAGGCCTTAGCACCGACACAGAGGAGACAGGTCAGATAGCACAAGCATCAGTTTTACATCAACCACCACAGGAGATGGGCACTTTTAGAGACTTTGACCCCTGCAGCCACACGGAGGAGAGAGGTCCCACAGCAGAGATTCAGGCATTTATATCAGCCAGCACAGGAGAAGGCCGCTTTCAGTGACTTAGGCCTTAGCACCGACACAGAGGAGACAGGTCAGATAGCACAAGCATCAGTTTTACATCAACCACCACAGGAGAAGGGCACTTTTAGAGACTTTGACCCCTGCAGCCACACGGAGGAGAGAGGTCCCACAGCAGAGATTCAGGCATTTATATCAGCCAGCACAGGAGAAGGCCGCTTTCAGTGACTTAGGCCTTAGCACCGACACAGACGAGACAGGTCAGATAGCACAAGCATCAGTTTTACATCAACCACCACAGGAGAAGGGCACTTTTAGAGACTTTGACCCCTGCAGCCACACGGAGGAGAGAGGTCCCACAGCAGAGATTCAGGCATTTATATCAGCCAGCACAGGAGAAGGCCGCTTTCAGTGACTTAGGCCTTAGCACCGACACAGACGAGACAGGTCAGATAGCACAAGCATCAGTTTTACATCAACCACCACAGGAGAAGGGCACTTTTAGAGACTTTGACCCCTGCAGCCACACGGAGGAGAGAGGTCCCACAGCAGAGATTCAGGCATTTATATCAGCCAGCACAGGAGAAGGCCGCTTTCAGTGACTTAGGCCTTAGCACCGACACAGAGGAGACAGGTCAGATAGCACAAGCATCAGTTTTACATCAACCACCACAGGAGAAGGGCACTTTAGAGACTTTGACCCCTGCAGCCACACGGAGGAGAGAGGTCCACAGCAGAGATTCAGGCATTTATATCAGCCAGCACAGGAGAAGGCCGCTTTCAGTGACTTAGGCCTTAGCACCGACACAGAGGAGACAGGTCAGATAGCACAAGCATCAGTTTTACATCAACCACCACAGGAGAAGGGCACTTTTAGAGACTTTGACCCCTGCAGCCACACGGAGAGAGAGGTCCCACAGCAGAGATTCAGGCATTTATATCAGCCAGCACAGGAGAAGGCCGCTTTCAGTGACTTAGGCCTTAGCACCGACACAGAGGAGACAGGTCAGATAGCACAAGCATCAGTTTTACATCAACCACCACAGGAGAAGGGCACTTTTAGAGACTTTGACCCCTGCAGCCACACGGAGGAGAGAGGTCCCACAGCAGAGATTCAGGCATTTATATCAGCCACCACAGGAGAAGGCCGCTTTCAGTGACTTAGGCCTTAGCACCGACACAGAGGAGACAGGTCAGATAGCACAAGCATCAGTTTTACATCAACCACCACAGGAGATGGGCACTTTTAGAGACTTTGACCCCTGCAGCCACACGGAGGAGAGAGGTCCCACAGCAGAGATTCAGGCATTTATATCAGCCAGCACAGGAGAAGGCCGCTTTCAGTGACTTAGGCCTTAGCACCGACACAGAGGAGACAGGTCAGATAGCACAAGCATCAGTTTTACATCAACCACCACAGGAGAAGGGCACTTTTAGAGACTTTGACCCCTGCAGCCACACGGAGGAGAGAGGTCCCACAGCAGAGATTCAGGCATTTATATCAGCCAGCACAGGAGAAGGCCGCTTTCAGTGACTTAGGCCTTAGCACCGACACAGACGAGACAGGTCAGATAGCACAAGCATCAGTTTTACATCAACCACCACAGGAGAAGGGCACTTTTAGAGACTTTGACCCCTGCAGCCACACGGAGGAGAGAGGTCCCACAGCAGAGATTCAGGCATTTATATCAGCCAGCACAGGAGAAGGCCGCTTTCAGTGACTTAGGCCTTAGCACCGACACAGACGAGACAGGTCAGATAGCACAAGCATCAGTTTTACATCAACCACCACAGGAGAAGGGCACTTTTAGAGACTTTGACCCCTGCAGCCACACGGAGGAGAGAGGTCCCACAGCAGAGATTCAGGCATTTATATCAGCCAGCACAGGAGAAGGCCGCTTTCAGTGACTTAGGCCTTAGCACCGACACAGAGGAGACAGGTCAGATAGCACAAGCATCAGTTTTACATCAACCACCACAGGAGAAGGGCACTTTTAGAGACTTTGACCCCTGCAGCCACACGGAGGAGAGAGGTCCCACAGCAGAGATTCAGGCATTTATATCAGCCACCACAGGAGAAGGCCGCTTTCAGTGACTTAGGCCTTAGCACCGACACAGACGAGACAGGTCAGATAGCACAAGCATCAGTTTACATCAACCACCACAGGAGAAGGGCACTTTTAGAGACTTTGACCCCTGCAGCCACACGGAGGAGAGAGGTCCCACAGCAGAGATTCAGGCATTTATATCAGCCAGCACAGGAGAAGGCCGCTTTCAGTGACTTAGGCCTTAGCACCGACACAGACGAGACAGGTCAGATAGCACAAGCATCAGTTTTACATCAACCACCACAGGAGAAGGGCACTTTTAGAGACTTTGACCCCTGCAGCCACACGAAGGAGAGGTCCCACAGCAGAGATTCAGGCATTTATATCAGCCAGCACAGGAGAAGGCCGCTTTCAGTGACTTAGGCCTTAGCACCGACACAGAGGATACAGGTCAGATAGCACAAGCATCAGTTTTACATCAACCACCACAGGAGAAGGGCACTTTTAGAGACCTTGACCCCTGCAGCCACACGGAGGAGAGAGGTCCCACAGCAGAGAATCAAGCATCATGTCAACCACCACAGGAGTAGGCCACCTTTTGTTTCTTTGACCCCTGCACCCAGAAAGAGGAGAGAGGTCCCACAGCAGAGAATCAGGCATTTCGATCACCCACCACAGGAGAAGGCCGCTTTCAGTGACTTTGGCCCCCTGCACCCACACAAAGGAGACATGTCAGACAGCACAAGTATAACATTCATATCACCTAGCACAGGAGAAGGACACTTTCATGTACTTTGGCCCCGGCACCCAGACAGAGGGAAGGTTCATTCAACTCTGGGTTGCACCCCAAGATCCTACTTAATTTCAAAAATTGATTTTTCAATGAAGAAGTGGCCAGGAGTACAAGACAACATGGTTTAAGGCAGTTATTAAGGACTACTCTGCACAAGGGAGGGTCAGGTCTTGTGGGATCCATGCCTGGTTCATTTTTATAAATGTCAGCTTGTCCACGTTGGCTGCGGACAGGCGGCTGCGTTTGTCAGTAATGGCGCCCCCTGCCGTGCTGAATACACGTTCAGATAAAACGCTGGCCGCCCGGGCAGGACAGCACCTCCAAGGCATAACATGCTAATTCTGGCCACGTGGACAATTTGGAAACCCAGAGGTTGAATGGGGCCGAAACATCCGTCAGTGCGTGGAGTTGTGTGCAGACGTACTGTTCAACCATGTTAGTGAAATGTTGCCTCCTGCTAACACGTTCCGTATCAGGTGGTGGGGCAGTTAGCTGTGGCGCGGAGACAAAACTTTTCCACATTTCTGCCATGCTAACCCTGCCCTCAGAGGAGCTGGCCGTGACACTGCTGCGTGGGCGACCTCTAGCTCCTCCTCTGCCTTGGCCTTCCACCTGTTCCCCTGTGACAGTTGGGAATGCTCACAGGAGCGCGTCTAACAGCGTTCGCTTGTACTCGCGCATCTTCCTATCACGCTCCAGTGCAGGAAGTAAAGTGGGCACATTGTCTTTGTACCGTGGATCCAGCAGGGTGGCCACCCAGTAGTCAGCACACGTTAAAATGTGGGCAACTCTGCTGTCGTTGCGCAGGCACTGCAGCATGTAATCGCTCATGTGTGCCAGGCTCCCCAGAGGTAAGGACAAGCTGTCCTCTGTGGGAGGCGTATCGTCATCGTCCTCTGTATCCCCCCAGCCACGCACCAGGGATGTGCCTGCGCTGTGCTGGAGTGCCACCCGCTGTGAACCTGCTTCATCCTCATCCTCCTCCACCTCCTCCTCATCCTCCTCGTCCTCCAGTAGTGGTCCCTGGCTGGCCACATTTGTACCTGCCCTCTGCTGTTGCAAAAAACCTCCCTCTGAGCCACTTCTAACAGACTGGCCTGAAAGTGCTAAAAGCGACCCGTCATCCTCCTCCTCCTCCTCCTGGCCCTGGCCCACCTCCTCTTCCATCATCGCCCTAAGCGTTTTCTCTAGGAGACATAGAATTGGTATTGTCACGCTGATAACAGTGGCATCGCCACTGGCCATGTTGGTGGCGTACTCGAAACAGCGCAACAGGGCACACAGGTCTCGCATGGAGGCCCAATCATTGGTGGTGAAGTGGTGCTGTTCCGCAGTGCGACTGACCCGTGCGTGCTGCAGCTGAAACTCCACTATGGCCTGCTGCTGCTGCACAGTCTCTCCAGCATGTGCAAGGTGGAGTTCCACCCGGGTGGGCACGTCGCATATGAGGCGGTGGCGGGAAGGCCGAAGTTCAGCTGTAGCGCAGACAGGCGAGCAGCGGCAGGATGTGAGCGCTGGAGCGCGCCAGACGGCCCGCACTTTATGCAGCAGCTCTGACATGTCTGGGGTAGTTGTGAATGAACTTCTGCACCACCAAATTCAGCACATGCGCCAGGCAAGGGATGTGCGTCAAACCGGCTAGTCCCAGAGCTGCCACGAGATTTCGCCCATTATCGCACACCACCAAGCCGGGCTTGAGGCCCACCGGCAGCAACCACTGGTCGGTCTGTTGTTCAATACCCCGCCACAACTCCTGCGCGGTGTGGGGCCTGTCCCCCAAACATATGAGTTTCAGAATGGCCTGCTGACGTTTACCGGGCTGTGCTGAAGTTGGTGGTGAAGGTGTGTGGCTGACTGGATGAGCTGGTGGAAGCAGAGGAGGAGGAGGAAACCGAGTAGGAGGAGGAGGCTACAGGAGGCAAAGAATGATGCCCTGTGATCCTTGGCGGCGGAAGGACGTGGGGCCCAGCCGCCACTACATTTACCCAGTGTGCAGTTAGGGAGATATAGCGTCCCTGGCCGTGCTTACTGGTCCACGTATCTGTGGTTAGGTGGACCTTGCCACAAATGGCGTTGCGCAGTGCACACTTGATTTTATCGGACACTTGCATGTGCACGGAAGGCACGGCTGTCTTGGAGAAGTAGTGGCGGCTGGGAACCAAATACTGGGGGATAGCCATGGCCATCAGCTGTTTGAAGCTGTCTGTGTCCACCAGCCGGAATGACAGCATTTCAAAGGCCAGTAGTTTAGAAATGCTGGCATTCAGGCCAAGAGGCTCGAGGGTGACTAGGTGGGAATTTGCGCTTCCTCTCAAAGGTTTGAGAGATGGAGAGCTGAACGCTGCTGTGTGAAATAGTGGAGACGCTAGGTGACGGTGGTGGTGGTGGTGTCGGTGGCACATCCTCTGTTTGCTGCTCGGCAGGTGGCAACATTCCTCTCGAGGCGGAAGCCGAGGCAGCAGCGGTAGAGGAAGCAGGGGAGCCTGAGCGGGTTCCTTGTTTTTAAGGTGTGTACTCCACTGCAGTTCATGCTTTGCATGTAGATGCCTGATCATGCAGGTGGTGCTCAGGTTAAGAACGTTAATGCCTCGCCTCAGGGTCTGATGGCACAGCGTGCAAATCACTCTGGTCTTGTCGTCAGCACATTGTTTGAAGAAGTGCCATGCCAGGGAACTCCTTGAAGATGCCTTTGGGGTGCTGGGTCCCTGTTGGCGCTGGCCAATAGCAGGCGAACTCTCTGGACGGCGGCTGTTCTGCTTTTGCCCCCTGCTCCCTCTTTGGCTTCGTTGTTGTCTCGGTCTCACCACTGCCTCTTCCTCTGAACTATTTAAGTCAGCGGCACGACCTTCAGTCCATGTGGGGTCTAAGACCTCATCGTCCTCTGCATCGTCTTCCACCCAGTCTTCCTCCCTGACCTCCTCCTGTTCAGTCTGCACACTGCAATAAGAGCGCAGCAGTGGGCACCAGTGTTTCGTCATCATCAGAGACTCGGTCACTCTGCTGTGGTGGTATTCCCATGTCCTCATCATCTGGATACATAAGTGGTTGTGCGTCAGTGCATGGAATGTCTTCCACCGCTGGGGAAGGGCTAGGTGGACGCCCCTGGAAAACCGTGGGAGCAGAGTCTTCAAACAGAATAAGAGACTGCTGCATAACTTGAGGCTCAGCCAGTTTCCCTGATATGCATGGGGGTGATGTGACAGACTGATGGTCTTGGTTTTCAGGTGCCACCTGTGCGCTTTCCGCAGAAGACTGGGCGGAAGACAATGTGGTGAACGTGCTGGAAGCACTGTCGGCCACCCAATCGACTAATGCCTGTACCTGCTCAGGCCTTACCATCCTCATAACGGCATTGGGCCCCACCAAATATCGCTGTAAGTTCTGCCGGCTACTTGAGGGAGTTGGTTCACTACTTTGTGTGCCTGAGGCCGAACGGCCACGTCCTCTGCCAGCAACAGAGGCTCCACGGACACCACCACGACCGCGTCCTCGTCCCTTAATAAAATGTTTCCTCATTGTTGCGATTCAACTCGCACCACAATAAAATATATTATTTTTTAGCCCCAAAATTCCCACACTGGAAGATATAATTCCTTTTTCCGGTATTAATTACAAGAAAACTGCTGCAAATTGGACACCAGAATTTTTAATATGCTAGTTTTGGTACATAGATTCCCACACGGGGAGATATAATTCATTTTTACAGGAGTAAAAACATGAGGCCTACTGTTTCTGGTGTAACTAACTCCAGATTGATTAAATTGGCCTTTTTTTCACCAAAATTACAACACTGGACAATGTAATGCCTTTTTGCGGTATTAATTACAAGAAGACTGCTGCTAATTGGACACCAGAATTTTTAAAATGCTAGTTTGTGTACATAAATTCCCACACTGGAAGATATAATTCCTTTTTCGGTATTAATTACAAGAAAACTGCTGCAAATTGGACACCAGAA
>JAKVIS010004710.1:0-13710 GCA_033119425.1 Bufotes viridis
TGCAGCCTGGGTGCTATACTGTGTTCTGCATCCTGGGTGCTGTCCTGCTCTGCATCCTGGGTGCTGTCCTGCTCTGCATCCTGGGTGCTGTCCTGCTCTGTATCCTGGGTGCTGCCCTGCTCCGCAGCCTGGGTGCTATTCTGCTCTGCATCCTGGGTGCTGTTCTGCTCTGCATCCTGGGTGCTGTCCTGTTCTGCATCCTGGGTGCTGTTCTGCTCTGCATCCTGGGTGCTGTCCTGCTCTGCATCCTGGGTGCTGTCCTGCTCTGCATCCTGGGTGCTATTCTGCTCTGCAGCCTGGGTGCTATTCTGCTCTGCAGCCTGGGTGCTATTCTGCTCTGCAGCCTCGGTGCTATTCTGCTCTGCAGCCTCGGTGCTATTCTGCTCTGGACCCAGGCTGCCGTCCTGCTCTAAAGCCTTGACACTATTTTGCTCTGCATCCTGGGTGCTGTTCTACTGTCATTGGACTTTGTGGGCTATCGGGAATTGGGCATATTCACTAATTCTGTTGTATCACTGAGTAGTACTCCAATACTCTAGTATATGGACACTTTCCTTTGAGGAATATCCTGGGAAGGGTGGGGTGTGCTGTTTCTTCCTATTATAAGAAATACGCACTTTTACACCCCAGAAAAATCCACTGCAAAATCTGTTTGTCTTAATCCACAAAGGGTGAAATCTGCAGCAATTCCATGAGAGAACCGTATCCAGACCTGCAAGAAGATTGCAGCAGTTACGTGTGATTTGACAATTCCTGTTTTAGGGATTTATATACCTGAAATCTTTCACACCGGTACAATTCATGTGACGATCCCAAAAACAATTCGGGCCGCTTGGCCTTTTTGAACATCTGTGGCTGAATGCATCACCGTAGATGTCACTGTGAACATTATTCTTGCTGCTGCCTCCGATCTGCCAGTGCTAGACAATGAGTGCAGATCGCTGCCTGCCAGCTGGCCGGGGTGGTCTCAAAGTGACAAGAGGGTCCTGACATATGACCCCAGAGTGGTGGGACTCTATCAGATCAGACGCCAGCAGGGTCAGACAACTATTCTTTGAAAACAAACATAGGAACTTGTTTCCCATGGGTCATTTATGAACAGATATACACCACTTTTTGGCGTACATCTGTCGTAAATTGTGGCACAAAGGTCTAAAAAAGGGGGCGTCTCATTTATCATGTTCTACTATCAGACAATGGGGGCTTATCACTAGGATTGTCTGTGATGGGAATACCACTTTAAGGGCGTATAGAAGGGGTGGTTACATGGTTAAAGCCACCCTTTGTGTCCGTTTCAACCGTGTCTGCATCATCCACACTCTCATATTCTACAGACCTGCGTCCTGCAAGGAGACGGAAACTTGACTCAGGCCAGCCTGATGAAGTGCCATCATTGTGACTGCCTGCACCATGCCACTGGGGAAGAGCTAGGGATGCATCCATTTATTTTTTTCTGCTACTTTACATCCGGTGGCTTTTTTTGCTCTTCAGGAAGAGAGCTAATTTTCATATCTTTTTTTTCTAGGGACACCTTTACTCTGTGGGGGCACTGTTACAATGGAAGGAAACTATTAGGCCTCTTTACATAGGCGTCATGTTTGACGCCCGGATAGGATGCGGGTGCATTGCGGGAATATGCGCGATTTTTCCGCGCGTGTGCAAACGTTTGTAATGCGTTTTGTACGCGCGTGTGAAAAATCGCCATGTTTGGTACCCAGACCCGAAGCCGGACTTCATCACTGAAGTCCGGTTTCGGGTAGAGTATTCTGGAGAATTTATTATTTTCCCTTATAACATGGTTATAAGGGAAAATAATAGCATTCATAATAAAGAATGCTTAGTAAAATGAAGATGAAGGGCTTAAAAATAATAAAACTTAACTTACCTTAGCCACTTGATCAGCGTAGTTGCGATCTGTCTTCTCTTTTCCAGCATCAGCTAACAACTAAGGACCTGTGATGATGTCACATCACATGGTCCAATCACATGGTCCATCACCATGGTAAGATGGACCATGTGATGTGACGTCATCACAGGTCCTTTAGCTGAAGCTTGAAGACAGAGGACAGATCGCAACTACGCGATCAAGTGGCTAAGGTAAGTTAAGTTTTATTATTTTTAACCCCTTCATCTTCATTTTACTAAGCATTCTTTATTATAAATGCTATTATTTTCCCTAATAACCATGTTATAAGGGAAAATAATAAAGATCTGGTCACGTTGCTAAGCAACCATGCGGGAAAATCGCACTGCATCCGCACTTGGTTGCGGATGCTTGCGATTTTCCCGCAGCCCCATTCACTTCTATGGGGCCTGCATTGCCTGAAAAACGCACAATATAGAACATGCTGCGATTTTCACGCAACGCAGAAGTGATGCGTGAAAATCACCGCTCATGTGCACAGCCCCATAGAAATGAATGGGTCCGGATTCAGTGCGGGTGCAATGCGTCCTCCTCACGCATTGCACCCACGCGGAAAACTCGCCCGTGTGAAAGGGGCCTTAGGGTTGGTTCACATGGAGCCGGTTTTGTGGTTGATTCAGCTAAAGCCAGAAGTGGATCCAGCGGGGAGACATATAAGTTCCTTTCGAATCCACTTCTGGCTTTGGCTGAAAAACCTGCAGAAGAATCTGCATCAACATATTATTGTGTGGGGCACTATTGCCATCTGGGGCATTATCTCTTTGGCACTACTTTTTGGGTGGGTAATTATATAGATAAAAGGTGGAAGCGGCAAGCACATTATTGGGGAAAGGCAAATGGATGGCTCTGTTAACCCCTTAGTGACCATCCATACACCTTTTTACGGGGGTCACTAAGGGGCCTTAGGCTGGGTCGCCGCTTTTTTAAGCGCTGCAGCGGGCACCCAGCTCTCACATGAGAGCCGCGGCCCTGCTCTAACAGCCTGGACCGGCAGAAGTGTCGATACAGGCTGTTTAACACTTTACATGGCGCCGACGCATGTAAAGTGCTGACGGAGGGAACGGACCCCCTCTGTCTCCCATTGGCACCCCGCAAATGCGATCACGGGGTTCCGATGAGTGTGAAGGCTGGCAGGGTGAGTGCCACAGACTCTTTTCTTCTATTACCTTGGATTGTGCATTACTCACTTGGACTTTTCGTCTGGTTTGCTGAGCACCGCCGTTTGGGCATTGATTGCTGGTATGTTCAGTTTTCACCGTGCACTGGAGACACATGGTTTGAGGAATACAAGGAGGCAGTGCCGCCTGTTTATTCATTGTAAAACTATATGTATTTGGTATCACTGGAATTGTACTGACCCAGAGAATAAAGATATTATGTTATTTATACCAAAAAATGAACGCCGTAAAATTTACAATGTAAAAAACACTGTGGCAGTATTGCTGTTTTTCCCATCTCCCTACCAGAAAGAGTTAATAAAAGTTGATCAGAAAATTATGTGTACCCCAAAATGGCGGCATTAAAAACTACAACTTGTCCCGCAAAAAACAAGCCCGAATACAGCTATATAGATGGAAAAATAAAAAAAAGTTATAGCTCTTGGAATGCGACGATGAAAAAACGCTTGGTCAGTAAGGCCCAAAACAGGGTGGTCACTAAGGGGTTAAAGAGGGTGGGAATAGGTGTCGAGGATGCTAGAAAAGTGAGGAGCCGAAGATGTCTGGCCAGCAAACTCTGCAAAGACAAATTATAGTATGTGTCATGGTGGTCTGGGTCAGTTGGAGAAGAAAAGGGAAAGTGCATGCTGCCAATCAGAGATGATATCATCCATAAGACACTGGATCAGTGGTGTACCTACTATATAGACAGACCACGCAGCTGGGCCCGTGAGGAAGAGAGGCCCGCAGTGGAAGGAGAGCAACGGCCCCTAATTGCTCCTGTCTATCTTTCTAAAACTAAAGGACGTTAGATGATGTCATCACAGGTCCTGTAACAGAGTAAAGTGTAGTTCCCAGGTTAGAACAGTGCATCTGCCAGGACCTGTGATGACATCATCTTCAACATCACAGGTCCTGCAGGATCTAACATCACAGGTCCTGCACCAAAAATGGTGTAGTTCCTAGGTTTGAAAGGTACATCTGCCAGGACCTGTGATGACCTCATCACAGGTCCTTCAACCCCTAACAGCAAGTATTGGAAGTTCACAATCAGCTGCATACAGACTGGAATGGAGTGGTAAGAGGAGGACCTCCACTTCTCGCCATTTACCCCCCCACACCCCATACCTTGTTTTTACTCATTGCTCACTCATGTTTAATACTTCAGACAGTTACGTTACCACTACCTCTGTACCTGACACAGTGATCATAATGTATAACTGACCACATATATCTGTACACACTGCATCTACAGTATTATACCTTGTATGTCTCACAACTCAATACACAACAGCAATATGCTGTATATACAGCAGTGTACTGATATGTGAGGTACAAGGTATAATATATACAGTGTGTATAGATATATAGTATATACAGCAGTGGAATGATATGTGAGGTACAAGCTGTAATTTATACCTCATACACTGCTGTATTTACTATATACCTGTACACACACTGCATCTATTATACCTCATACCTCACATGCCAGTACCTGCTGTATATACAATATATCTGTACACACTGCATCTATTATATCTCGTACCTCACATATTACACTACCGTATATACTATATACCTGTACACACTGCATATATAAATACCCCGTACCTCACATATCAGTACACTGCTGTATATACTATATACCTGTACACACTGCATCTATTATACCTCGTACCTCACATATCAGTACACTACTGTATATACTATATATCTGTACACACTGCATCTATTATACCTCGTACCTCACATATCAGTACACTGCTGTATATACTATATATCTGTACACACTGCATCTATTATACCTCGTACCTCACATATCAGTACACTGCTGTATATACTATATATCTGTACACACTGCATCTATTATACCTCGTACCTCACATATCAGTACACTGCTGTATATACTATATATCTGTACACACTGCATCTATTATACCTCGTACCTCACATATCAGTACACTGCTGTATATACTATATATCTGTACACACTGCATCTATTATACCTCGTACCTCACATATCAGTACACTGCTGTATATACTATATATCTGTACACACTGCATCTATTATATCTCGTACCTCACATATCAGTACACTGCTGTATATACTATATATCTGTACACACTGCATCTATTATACCTCGTACCTCACATATCAGTACACTGCTGTATATACTATATATCTGTACACACTGCATCTATTATACCTCGTACCTCACATATCAGTACACTGCTGTATATACTATATATCTGTACACACTGCATCTATTATACCTCGTACCTCACATATCAGTACACTGCTGTATATACTATATATCTGTACACACTGCATCTATTATACCTCGTACCTCACATATCAGTACACTGCTGTATATACTATATATCTGTACACACTGTATCTATTATATCTCGTACCTCACATATCAGTACACTGCTGTATATACTATATATCTGTACACACTGTATCTATTATACCTCGTACCTCACATATCAGTACACTGCTGTATATACTATATATCTGTACACACTGCATCTATTATACCTCATACCTCACATATCAGTACACTGCTGTATATACTATATATCTGTACACACTGTATCTATTATACCTCGTACCTCACATATCAGTACACTGCTGTATATACTATATATCTGTACACACTGTATCTATTATACCTCGTACCTCACATATCAGTACACTGCTGTATATACTATATATCTGTACACACTGCATCTATTATACCTCATACCTCACATATCAGTACACTGCTGTATATACTATATATCTGTACACACTGCATCTATTATACCTCGTACCTCACATATCAGTACACTGCTGTATATACTATATATCTGTACACACTGCATCTATTATACCTCGTACCTCACATATCAGTACACTGCTGTATATACTATATATCTGTACACACTGTATCTATTATACCTCGTACCTCACATATCAGTACACTGCTGTATATACTATATATCTGTACACACTGCATCTATTATACCTCATACCTCACATATCAGTACACTGCTGTATATACTATATATCTGTACACACTGCATCTATTATACCTCGTACCTCACATATCAGTACACTGCTGTATATACTATATATCTGTACACACTGTATCTATTATACCTCGTACCTCACATATCAGTACACTGCTGTATATACTATATATCTGTACACACTGCATCTATTATACCTCATACCTCACATATCAGTACACTGCTGTATATACTATATATCTGTACACACTGCATCTATTATACCTCGTACCTCACATATCAGTACACTGCTGTATATACTATATATCTGTACACACTGCATCTATTATACCTCATACCTCACATATCAGTACACTGCTGTATATACTATATATCTGTACACACTGCATCTATTATACCTCGTACCTCACATATCAGTACACTGCTGTATATACTATATATCTGTACACACTGCATCTATTATACCTCATACCTCACATATCAGTACACTGCTGTATATACTATATATCTGTACACACTGCATCTATTATACCTCATACCTCACATATCAGTACACTGCTGTATATACTATATATCTGTACACACTGTATCTATTATACCTCATACCTCACATATCAGTACACTGCTGTATATACTATATATCTGTACACACTGCATCTATTATACCTCATACCTCACATATCAGTACACTGCTGTATATACTATATATCTGTACACACTGCATCTATTATACCTCATACCTCACATATCAGTACACTGCTGTATATACTATATATCTGTACACACTGCATCTATTATACCTCATACCTCACATATCAGTACACTGCTGTATATACTATATATCTGTACACACTGCATCTATTATATCTCGTACCTCACATATCAGTACACTGCTGTATATACTATATATCTGTACACACTGCATCTATTATACCTCGTACCTCACATATCAGTACACTGCTGTATATACTATATATCTGTACACACTGTATCTATTATACCTCGTACCTCACATATCAGTACACTGCTGTATATACTATATATCTGTACACACTGTATCTATTATACCTCATACCTCACATATCAGTACACTGCTGTATATACTATATATCTGTACACACTGCATCTATTATACCTCGTACCTCACATATCAGTACACTGCTGTATATACTATATATCTGTACACACTGCATCTATTATACCTCATACCTCACATATCAGTACACTGCTGTATATACTATATATCTGTACACACTGCATCTATTATACCTCGTACCTCACATATCAGTACACTGCTGTATATACTATATATCTGTACACACTGCATCTATTATACCTCGTACCTCACATATCAGTACACTGCTGTATATACTATATATCTGTACACACTGCATCTATTATACCTCGTACCTCACATATCAGTACACTGCTGTATATACTATATATCTGTACACACTGTATCTATTATATCTCGTACCTCACATATCAGTACACTGCTGTATATACTATATATCTGTACACACTGTATCTATTATATCTCGTACCTCACATATCAGTACACTGCTGTATATACTATATATCTGTACACACTGCATCTATTATACCTCGTACCTCACATATCAGTACACTGCTGTATATACTATATATCTGTACACACTGTATCTATTATATCTCGTACCTCACATATCAGTAGACTGCTGTATATACTATATATCTGTACACACTGCATCTATTATACCTCGTACCTCACATATCAGTACACTGCTGTATATACTATATATCTGTACACACTGCATCTATTATATCTCGTACCTCACATAACAGTACACTGCTGTATATACTATATATCTGTACACACTGTATCTATTATATCTCGTACCTCACATATCAGTACACTGCTGTATATACTATATATCTATACACACTGTATTATACCTCGTACCTCACATTATAGTACACTGCTGTATATACTATATACCTGTATATACTATTATACCTCTTTTGTGTGCCAGGGCTGTTTTGTAATCCCAATCAGGCCCTGATGACATAAATTATAAAACGCAACAGCAAGCATAGTTCCTGGAACAAAGGGAGAGGCCTGGAATGGGTAGTGGGAGGGGCTATAAAAGGGGCATGGGGGCCCAGTTTAGATTCTTGCTATGGGGCCCAGTGATTCCTATGTACACCCCTGCACTGGTTTGTACTGTAATGTAATCACTTATAGGGTCTGCAAAGCACATATATAAAGCTAATATTTATGGTCACTGTATGGAGATATTATTGGTCTCTGTATAGTGGTGGTTCTTATTCAGCAGCTATATGCTGGTATTATTGGACACTATGTGGTGGTATTATGTGGTCATCATGTGGAGGTATTTTTTAGTAACAGGTGATATTACAGTCAAGTCACATTATTCTGACCACCAGCTAATATCCAGAGTAACCTCCATGTGCATCACGGACAGCAGGCCGGGGGTGACTCCATAAGGTCCTGGTTGGTTATCACAGGTATCTGGAGCCATACTGCCTGCAGTGCACCCCACAGCTGCTGGAGGGTTTAACTCTGGGGAATTAGGGTCCAGGGTAGTACTTGGAAGTCTTGGTCATGCTCTTCCAGTGTTGGACATTTCTAGCCGTGTGACATGTCGCCTTGTCTTGCTGTAAAATCCCATCCATCCCAGGGAAGACAATCAGAATATGCTTGTGAAAATATGCCAGCTAACCGCATATAGCGATCCCACTATGCTGCACGGACCTCTTTTCAGTACGTACCAGCACCTGGGCTGATAAGGTCATGCTCTTTATTGTAGAAAATCCATGAAACAGATAATGGTCCCTTGGCATGGTAGCAATCACCAATACAATGCCATGCCAAGGGACCATCTTCTGTTTTATTGGATTTTCTACAATATAATAATTGATGTCAACAGTCCTGGTGCTGGAGCGCTTTTCTAGTAGAAGGCAATCAGCATGTGTGGGTGTACGCGATCTGCAAGGATGGATTCATACCCAAATCGGTGGAGATAGAGTGCCTTCCACGTGGATGAGTGGACCAGAGAATGCCACGAACATTTACCAGACCATAACGCTGCCACCACCAGCTTGTGTTCTTCCAGAAATGGTTGCAGGGTGTTTTTCTCGCCAGACACGCCAACGTCCATCCGTTCCATGAAGCAGAAAACGTGACTCATCGGAGAAGGATTTTGATCACTTTTGATTTATTTTTTGTGGGACTGTGAAACAACCAAAAACAGCCATTTTGCCTTTTTTTTTCCATTTTGCCGTTTGCCATATGGGGAAAATATTTTTATAGTATGTGCGTTTTCGCACGTGGTAATATCCATAATGTGTATTTTTGGATGTTTCATTTTTATTTTGGGGAAAGAGCGTGATTTGAATTTTTATTTATTTATTTCTTTATTTACAAAACTTTATATTTTTTACACCTTTTTATCGTTTCCATAGGAAACAAACAATCATTATCTATCTATTATCATAGACTCCAATGCATTATCATTGGAGTCTATGAGAAATGTACTAGTTTTCTATGGAGCTCTGCTACAGACAGAGGCTCCATAGGAAACACTGTGCAGCAGCCTCCTGTCATTCTCTATGACAGAGGCTCCTGCATACAAGCTCCGACTCCTCCGATTGCCGCCGGAGCATAGCAGGAAGCACGCGCTTCAGCTGTGATGTGCTGCTTGTGGCCGTGTCACTGCTGAAGCCATTTACCGGCTGTAGCGGAGCATTTGACCATGCCGATGCAGCGCCGGATGTAAACAGTCCGGGGACAGGAACATAGACCTGCGGGAGCCAGTGCGGAGGACTGGAGCGGCGGCGAGCAGTTAAGCATGAATGTTCTATTTACGGAGGTAGGCTTCAGGCATTAAAGAAAAAGTCTTTGGGGGTCATTTATTAAGCCTGGTGTTTTAGATGCCGGTCTTAATAGCCCCTATAGCTAGTAGTGGATTTCTGAAGTTGTGGAGAGGCACCGGCCTCTATATAACTTTGACATATCCAGCGCCAGTCTAGCTTCTTTGCTGTCTTACATTTAAACCATTTTCTATGCCTAAAACAGCCGTAAAAAATTATCAATGACACATGCCTGCCATCCCTCCCTGCCCTCGCCACGCCCACTTTTTTAGACCTGGCGTGAGCAGGTAAAAGTCGCAGATATGCGCCAGAAATATGCCTTATATAGGCGTATTTCTGCATAGTAAATTACCTCCTTTATTCCCGGAGAATCCTTTTAAGGGACTTATGAGTTAAAAAACTATGTTATATCGCCATCTAGTGAGCATACATATACCAGCATGATTAGCCATCGGATGCATATTCCTGATTTATTTGCCATAATTTATATTTCCCAAATTATGCTGCGGATCTCCACTGTGGACTCAAAGGGTGAAATCTGTAGCAGACTTATTCACTGTATTTTATGTCTTATCGGACGTAGCCTAAGGCTACATTTACACGACAGTGAAAAAAAGTCCAGTAAAAAAATGATAAATTGTCAGTTTTTAACAAACTTTTTTTTTTTTACTGATGCCTTTCTTAAAAACGGACCGTGAAAACAGACAGAATAGAACATGTCCTATATTTTGATGTCTGTGATTGACTGGCCGCCAATAAAACTGCAGTGTGAATAACCCCATAGACTACCACTGTCCGTCTGTCCGTCATCAACGTCTGTCACATGTCCGCTTTTCACTGTCGTGTGAATGTTGTTTTTTTTTTTTAAAGGCCAGTATATAAAACTGCCTGGTGAAGTACAGTTTTTTGCACAATGAAAAAACACTATAGAAACTTTCCAGAAGTACAAAAAGCCGTTTCAGACTCATTTTCATCTTGTTTACAGACTGATTTTGCGCCTGTTTAGGAGGCATTTGTGCCTTGTTCATCTAATTCTTATTTTGAGACTAATATTGTCTTTTGTTTTGCGCCTTATTTCCGATGTATGTTGGTGCGCCTTTTATTTGCATCTGAATCTACTCCACTCCTGACGAGTGTTATTTTTCCTGTCTGTTTTGAGGGGGAACTTGTGCAATGTTTTGCATTAAAATAAATAGAGCTGCGACTTTTTTTCAGTCATTTGCTCATTTTTTTATGCGCAAACCTGTCTTACAAGAAAACAACTACTACTTAAAGGGGTTGTTTCACTTCAGCAAGTGGCATTTATCATGTAGAGAAAGTTAATAAAGCCACTTCCTAATGTATTGTGATTCTCCATATTGCCTCCTTTGCCGGCTTGATTAATTTTTCCATCACATTATACACTGCTCGTTTCCATGGTTACGACCACCCTGTAATCCATCAGCGGTGGCCGTGCTTGCACAATATAAGAAAAAGTGCTGGTGACCTGGACCATGGGAACGTGCATAGGCTGGTCCTTTTTTCTATAGTGTGTAACCACGACCACCGCTGATGGATTGCAGGGTGGTCTGTAGCCATGGTAATGATGATGGAAAAATTTATCCGGGCAACAAAGGAGGCAAAATGGTCAATCACTATACGTTAGTAAGTGTCTTGTATTAACATTCTCTACATAATAAATGCCATTTGCTGAAATAAAACCCTTTAAAGGGAATCTGTCACCTGCTTAAAGCCACAATTTTATTTTTCTTTAGACTAGTGCAATAAAGTACCTGATATCCATATGTGTTCTTCTTTTTGCTGTGGCTCTTGTATTTTCTGTAAAAAAACGCTTTATCCATTATGCAAATTACGATCCAAGGAGCCCAGAGGGGAGTTATTTCTCTGCCAAGGAGCCCAGGAACGCTTGTACTTAATATTTCCCATAGACTTTCAGTTAACATCTGGAGCTGGCGTTCCTACAGCCAAAACTGCACCAAACACATGTGCAAAAACATCAATAAAACAGCAAAGATGCTTAAAGGGGTTGTCCTATGAAAAATATTCTACAGTTTTCAAACTTGCACCTGGATCCAAACACTTTTGTAATTGTATGTCATTAAAAATGAAGCAAAGCTACTGAGCTATTCAATAAAATGTATCTGTATAGCGCCACCTGCTGTTTGTTCTTTCTTTATTTCTTTGTCCTGCTCACTGAGAAGGCCGCACATGCTTTCATCTTTCAACTGCCTCCTGAGTTGTAATAGGGAGAGCTGAGACACACCCCCTGAGCTGTGATAGGTAGAGCATGGACAAGCCCCCTCAGCTGCAGCAGAAAGGACACTCCCCTTGAGCAGTCAGCTTGACATAAATCTAGCAGAGCAATAAATGAGGAGATCTCTGGATCCATGTGAGGTACAGGGCTGGTTCTAGCTTTGTTAGAAAGAGGTTGTCTGATTTTCATTTTTTACATAAATCATGGGATAACCCCTTTAAAAACGCCACAAAATATACATGTAATAGTGTGGGCACTTAACAAGAACAAGTCTCCTCTCCTTAAATGTCTGTTGTAGCAAATACTTGCATTCTCCATGTAATAACAATTCTGAAGCATCTATTCTTATTATTCTGTGCATTCCTCTATTATTCCTACTTGAAGTTATGACAAGGGTATGGGGTGCAGCCAATAGCAGGCCATGCAAGGGAAGGAGCTGCTAGGGAGGCTGGTCACCGTCACGGCCTGCTATTGGCTGCACAAGCATTCCCCCCCCCCCTTCCCCGGATGTTTTGATCCGCACGATGGAGATATGCAGCAGCGGCCGAGCAGGGATCCATAGGGACACAGGTGTCGGGGAGCAGGTAAGTATGCTCTAGAGGAGGGTCATTCTGGGGGTCATTATAGGGATTGGATAACCTTGAAACTTGGAGTCACACGACACAGGTTATTCTGTAGCTGAAACCCTAAAAGTAATAGGCAACTATGGTGGTGGTCAGGATGATGATTGGGACGCTAAGATTTGGTAAGGATCAAAGGGGTTGTCCCATCTGGACATTTATGGCATATTGATACTTCAGGAGGTGCAGTCCCCACCTCTGGGACTTGCTCCAATGTGAAGAACAGGCCCCACCATGAATGAAGATGGAGAGCATTCACTGCAGTGGGACCAAGCTGGCCCAGGTATTATCTGACGTCTCGTAGAATGGAGGGGAGACCACACATGCGCAGTGTGACGCTAGGGAGGCTTGTCCCCATCACCGCCTGCCATTGGAGTGCTCCCCCTCCGACACCGGATGTTTTCATCCGGGCACGGGGAGAAGCAGCAGAGGGGTGCGGGGACCCTAGTAAGTATATTCATTGTGAGGGGCACTGGCGTATGGGGGATTGATAGTCTTGGATAACCCCTTTAAGTAGGAATGCCAATCTTCTCAATGCACAAAACAGACACCGTTGCATCCTACGGGTATTTTCACACCTAGGATTTGCCACAGATAAGGGTCCTTTCACACTTGCGTTCTGAGGATCCGGCAGGCACTTCCGGTCCGCCGGATCCGTCAGAACGCAAGTCGTCTGAAAGCATTAGAAGACTGATCAGGATCCTGATCAGTCTTCGAAATGCTTTCAGGTTACTATGGCAGCCAGTACGCTATTAAAGTCCTGGTTGCCATAGTAGTAGTGGGGAGCCGGGGAGCGGTATACTTACAGTCCGTACGGCTCCCGGGCGCCCAGAATGACGCCAGAGTTGCCATGCGCATGGGATCATG
>JAKVIS010004711.1:0-13389 GCA_033119425.1 Bufotes viridis
TGTGTGAGGAGGACTATGACATAGTGGGAATAACTGAGACATGGCTGGATGATAGCTATGACTGGGCAGTTAACATAAAGGTTACAATCTGTTTAGAAAAGATCGTCAAAACCGGAGAGGTGGAGGGTCTGCCTCTATATGAAGTCCTGTCTAAATCCCGTAATTGGAGAAAACATCTCTGAGGACATGAACATGTGGAGTCACTGTGGGTAGAATACCTGGAGCCAAACACAATAACAAATTACTAATAGGAGTTTATTATAAACCACCTAATATACCAGAGTCCATAGAAAATCTATTACTAAGCAGAGATAGATGAGGCGGCAAATCATAATGAAAGTCGTTATTATGGGGACTTCAACTACCCAGATATAGACTGGGAAACTGAAAGCTGTACATCCCATAAAGGATACAGGTTCTTGGCAATAGCCAAAGACAATTACCTTTCCCAACTGGTTCAGGACCCCACTATACTGCCATACTGGACTTAGTAGTAACCAATAGACCTGACAGAACAACAGATGTGCAGGTTGGGGACACCTCTGAAATAGTGACCATAAAGTAATAACCTTCCAATTATCCTTCAAATGTTTTCTAAAGGGAGGAACAAACATACCAAACTTCAGAAAAGCACAATTTAGTCAACTAAGCGAGGCCATAGGCCTAACTAACTGGGACAAAGTCCTCAAAAATAAAAATACAACCACTAAATGAGAGATTTTTAAAAGCATTGTAACATCTAATTGTGAGAGGCTAAGAAACAATAAGAAACCAATGTGGATAAATAGAACCGTAAAGAAAGCAATAAATGACAAAAATAAAGCATATAAATCACTAAAACAAGAGGGAGCCAGGAAGCACTGATAAACTATAAGGAAACAAATAGACTGTAAAAAAACGAATTAAAATTGCCAAAGTAGAGACCGAGAGATTAATTGCCAAAGAGTAAAACCAGCCTAAAATGTTCTTCAATTATATAAATGAAAAAAATATAAATCTGAAGGAGTGGGCCCTCTACATAAGCAATGAGGGGTGTTGCAGAGAGCAACGAGGATAAAGCAAAACTATTAAATATTTTTTTCTCCACTATATTCACTGAGGAAAATAAACTGTCAGATGAAATGCAGAAGGTAAAAGTAAATTCCCCATTAAAAAGTGCCCTGTCTGACCCAGGAAGAAGTACAACAGCAACTTAAAGAGATTAAAATACACAAATCGCCAGGACCGGATGGCATACACCCCCATATCCTAAGGGAATTAAGTGATGTCATAGCCAGACCTTTATTTCTGATATTTACGGACTCTATAGCCTGGAAATTATAGGCGGGAAAATTTAACATCTGTTGTTGGTAAAATGTTTGAAGGGTTTCTAAGAGATGCTATCTTGGAGTATCTCAATGAAAATAAGCAAATAACGCCATATCAGCATGGCTTCATGAGGGATCGGTCATGTCAAATGAATTTAATCAGTTTCTATGAGGAGGTAAGTTCTAGACTTGACCGGGGTGAATCAGTGGATGTCATATATCTGGACTTCTCCAAAGCATTTGACACTGTACCACACAAAGGTTAGTATATAAAATGAGAACACTTGGACTAGGAGAAAATATGTGTATGTGGGTAAGTAACTGGCTCAGTAATAGAAAACAGAGAGTGGTTATTAACGGTACACATTCAGATTGGGTCACTGTCACTAGTGGGGTACCTCAGGGGTCAGTATTGGGCCCTATTCTCTTCAATATATTTATTAACGATCTTGTAGAAGGCTTGCACAGTAAAATATCAATTTTTGCAGATGGCGCTAAACTGTGTAAAGTAATAAACACTGAAGAGGACAGTTTTCTGCTACAGAGGGATCTGGATAGATTGCAGGCTTGAGCATAGAAATGGCAGATGAGGTTTAACACTGACAAATATAAAGTTATGCACATGGGAAGGAATAATGCAAGTCACCCGTACATACTAAATGGTAAAACACTAGAGTAACACTGACATGGAAAAGGATCTAGGAATTTTAATAAACAGCAAACTAAGCTGTAAAAACCAGTGTGAGGCAGCTACTTCCCAGGCCAATAAGATAATAGGTTGCATCAAAAGGGGCATAGATGCCCATGATGAGAACATAGTCCTACCACTTTACAAATCACTAGTCAGACCACACATGGAGTACTGTGTACAGTTCTGGGCTCCTGTGAAGAAGGCAGACATAGCAGAGCTGGAGAGGGTTCAGAGGAGGGCAACTAAAGTAATAACTGGAATGGGGCAACAACAATACCCTAAAGGTTATCAAAATTAGGGTTATTCACTTTAGAAAAAAGACAGCTGAGGGAAGATCTAATAACTATGTATAAATATATCAGGGATCAGTACAGAGATCTTTCCCATCAGCTATTTATCCCCAGGACTGTGACTGTGATGAGGGGACATCTTCTGTGTCTGGAGGAAAGAAGGTTTGTACACAAACACAGAAAAGGATTCTTCACGGTAAGAGCAGTGAGACTATGGAACTCTCTGCCTGAGGAGGCGGTGATGGTGAGTACAATAAAGGAATTCTAGAGTGGACTGGATGTATTTCTGGAGTGTAATAATATTACAGGCTATTGCTACTAGAGAGGGGTCGTTGATCCAGGGAGTTATTCTGATTGCCTGATTGGAGTCGGGAAAGAATTTTTTTCCCTTAAGTGGGGACAATTAGCTTCTGCATCAATTCTAAATTTTTTTGTACCTAAATCGAATCTGTTTGAATCATAACCAAAATAAATTTCAATAAATTCTTTCATCTCTGCTCCTTAGCATTCTACTCAACAACTACTACATCCAAAACTAAAATATGTTTCTGTCATTTAGAATAAAAAAACAAAAAAATCTGCCTATACAATAACCCATCCTGCCATTGCCATGTATTTCTGATGTTACAAATAGTAGCAAAGCCATCTAATTGTCCTTTTCATGATATAAGCATACATTTCATACTTAAAAGTAATACATTCTCTGAAGAATAATTTGAATACTGTGGAGATTAAAGCACTTTAATTCAAAAGCAGATGCTGTTCTTACCACTTCTAAGAGACTTTATTAAGGTTCTATAAAAAAACATCATAGACATTCATGAATAATGCCATTTAATTTAAAAATATCTCAGCCCTGACATAAATGGCTTAAATAGACATGAGGCACATTTGGCTATGTGGCTCTGAATTTATAGGAATGGAATTGGAGCTGTCACAATTTAAATATGCTTTGCACATATTTTGAGCTGATAGATTGCTGGCACATTTGCATATAATGAATATACGATAACTTACTTAAGATAGGAATGTTAGGAGTGTATTTAAAGCCATCATTTCTAAAAATTCATTTTCATTTACTCTTAAGTTTGAAAGATATAGAACTCTACTAAGTACCATCATATACTTGTAAATCTTTTCTAACTAGCTGACTAATTGTATAACAAAAAGATTTATTTAAAATGATTTAGAAAGACTAATTTAATGGTCTTGTCAGTTTTAATGTTTAATATATATTAAAATATATAGATATAAGATCATTAGGCCACACACCCACATACAGTTTCATCCCCTCAAACAAAATAGTTGCATAAATGCTTCTGTGAATTTTGCTTGACTTGGTCACACCTTTCACCTCTTTAATATATAAACCATACTATGAGCACAAGCAGAAAAATAAAAGTCGAATCACTTGGTCAAGGGAAGGTTACTTCCCAAATCACAACACATAACACAGTGCAGCACAAAGTACCTCCACAGCAACTCTAAATACCACAGTGCAAGAGAAATACCTCCCCAGCAGCACTAATTAGTACAGTGAAGCTCAGGAAATCTTCCAGCAACACTACATACTACAATGCAGAACAAAATACCATGCCTTCACAGCAGCAAAAACTGACAAAAAAAAAAAAATTTAGAAAACTGAAATATTATCATTATAAATATCAAAATTTATTTGGAAATATCACATGTAATGATGAAAAATTTCTTGAAATTAATTTCAGTTCTGATTTTAACACCTTAAGAGCACGGCCATATTTCACCTTAAGGTCCAGGCCATTTTTGCAAATCTGACCAGTGTCACTTTATGTGGTTTTAATTTTAAAACGCTTTTACTTATCAGGCCATTCTGAGGTTGTTTTTTTGTTACATATCGTACTTCATGACAGTGGTAAAATTGAGTCAAAAAAGTTAATTTTTATTTATAAAAAAAATACCAAATTTACCAAAATTTTTGTCTCAAGTCTTAATTTCTCTACTTCTATAATACATAGTAATACCTCCAAAAATAGTTATTAATTTACATTCCCCATATGTCTAGTGTTAAGCGAACAGTTCGAGCATAGTTCGGGTTCATACCGAATTTTGGGGTGTCCGGGTCCCGCTTTCTGAAGGGCTGCACAGCAACCAATCAACTAGCGTTTTACTTCTTGCCCTAAGAGCCCATCACAGCCATGCCTACTAATGGCATGGCTGTGATTGGCCAAGTGCAGCATGTGACCCAGCCTTGATTTAATCTGGAGTCACGTAGCGCTGCTCGTCACACTGCTCTGATTAGTGTAGGGAGAGGACGCAGCTTCTGTGAGGGCGAGATTAGGCAGGGAAAAGTCAGCAACAGCACCTAATGAACGGATCGATCTACAGCTGTGAATGATTGAACTTCTGCTAGATACTTGCTCACTGGTTTTTAGGCTGCACAGAGCGTTTTTCTATCACTTATTTTCTGGGATGATCAGCGGGCAATTTGTGACTTGTGGTGCACCAGAACAAGCTGCCACCAAGTCCATCAATCCATCAATACTAGTTTTTTTTTTTGCTATATCCTACATCAGGGGCTGGGCTGTGCTAATTGTCACCCCTAGAAAATCAGGATAGCAATTTCTATATTTTATTAAGGGGTTAAATACAATTGCCCAAATACCAATCCCCTAAATCTGGTGTTCCAGCTTTGGCTAGCCAAGTATAATACTGTCTGCTGTCTGGCAAATGATAGATTATTTTCTGTGGTGAAATTCAATTGCCAAAATAGCAATACCATAAATCAGTGGTTTCAGCTGTGGCTGGCAAAGTATAATGGTGTCCGCCAAAACATATATTTTGTTCTGGGGTGAAATTCAATTGCCAAAATAGCAATACCCTGAATCTGGTGTCCCAGCTGTTGCAGGCCAAGATTCATAGTGTCCACAAAAACATATATTTTGTTCTGGGGTGAAATTCAATTGCCAAAATAGCAATACCCTGAATCTAGTGTTCCAGCTGGTGCAGGCCAAGATTCATAGTGTCCGACAAAACATAGATTTTGTTCTGGGGTGAAATTCAATTGCCAAAATAGCAATACCATAAATCAGTGGTTTCAGCTGTGGCTGGCCAAGTTTCATAGTGTCCTGCAAAGGATATATTTTGTCCTGGGGTGAAATTCAATTGCCAAAATAGCAATGCCATAAATCAGTGGTTTCAACTGTGGCTGGCCAAGTTTGTTAGTGTCCTGCAAAATATTTATTTTGTTCTGGGGTGAAATTCAATTGCCAAAATAGCAATACCCTGAATCTAGTGTCCCAGCTGTTGCAGGCCAAGTGTTAATCTGTCCGTAAAGGGTATATTTTGTTCTGGGGTGAAATTCAATTGCCAAAATAGCAATACCATAAAACTGGTGTCCCAGCTGTTGCCGGCCAAGTGTTAATCTGTACGTAAAGGGTATATTTTGTTATGGGGTGAACTTCAATTACCAAAATAGCAATACCATAAATCAGTGGTTTCAGCTGGGGCTGGCAAAGTATAATGGTGTCCGCCAAAACATATATTTTGTTCTGGGGTGAAATTCAATTGCCAAAATAGAAATACCCTGAATCTGGTGTCCCAGCTGTTGAAGGCCAAGTGTTAATCTGTCCGAAAAAGTGTATATTTTGTTCTGGGGTGAAATTCGATTGCCAAAATAGCAATACCCTGAATCTGGTGTCCCAGCTGTTGCAGGCCAAGTGTTAATCTGTCCGTAAAAGGGTATATTTTATTCTGGGGTGAAATTAAAATGCCAAAATAGCAATACCTTTAATCTGGTGTCCCAGCTGTTGCAGGCCAAGTGTTAATCTGTCCGTAAAAGGGTATATTTTGTTCTGGGGTGAACTTCAATTACCAAAATAGCAATACCATAAATCAGTGGTTTCAGCTGTGGCTGGCAAAGTATAATAGTGTCCGCCAAAACATATATTTTGTTCTGGGGTGAAATTCAATTGCCAAAATAGCAATACCCTGAATTTGGTGTTCCAGCTGTTGCAGGCCTAGTTTAAATCTGTCCGTAACAGGGTATATTTTGTTCTGGGGTGAAATTCAATTGCCAAAATAGCAATACCATAAATCAGTGGTTTCAGCTGTGGCTGGCAAACTATAATAGTGTCCGCCAAAACATATATTTTGTTTTGGGGTGAAATTCAACTGCCAAAATAGCAATCCTCTAAATCTGGTGTCCCAGCACTGGCTGGTAAACTATAATAGTGTCCGCCAAAACATATATTTTGTTCTGGGGTGAAATTCAATTGCCAAAATAGCAATACCATAAATCAGTGGTTTTAGTTGTGGCTGGCCCAGTTTCATAGTGTCCTGCAATGGATATATTTTGTTCTGGGGTGAAATTCAATTGCCAAAATAGCAATACCATAAATCAGTGGTTTCAGCTGTGGCTGGCCAAGTTTCATAGTGACCTGCAAATCATATATTTTGTTCTGGGGTGAAATTCAATTGCCAAAATAGCAATACCCTGAATCTGGTGTTCCAGCTGTTGCAGACCTAGTTTAAATGTGTCCGTAAAAGGGTATATTTTGTTCTGGGGTGAAATTCAATTGCCAAAATAGCAATACCATAAATCAGTGGTTTCAACTGTGGCTGGCCAAGTTTCATAGTGTCCTGCAAATCATATATTTTGTTCTGGGGTGAAATTCAATTGCCAAAATAACAATACCCTGAATCTGGTGTTCCAGCTGTTGCAGACCTAGTTTAAATGTGTCCGTAACCGGGTATATTTTGTTCTGGGGTGAAATTCAACTGCCAAAATAGCAATCCCCTAAATCTGGTGTTCCAGCACTGGCTGGCAAACTATAATAGTGTCCGCCAAAACATATATTTTGTTCTGGGGTGAAATTCAATTGCCAAAATAGCAATACCATAAATCAGTGGTTTCAACTGTGGCTGGCCAAGTTTCATAGTGTCCTGCAAATCATATATTTTGTTCTGTGGTGAAATTCAATTGCCAAAATAGCAATACCCTGAATCTGGTGTTCCAGCTGTTGCAGACCTAGTTTAAATGTGTCCGTAACAGGGTATATTTTGTTCTGGGGTGAAATTCAATTGCCAAAATAGCAATACCATAAATCAGTGGTTTCCGCTGTGGCTGGCAAAGTATAATAGTGTCCGCCAAAACATATATTTTGTTCTGGGGTGAAATTCAATTGCTAAAATAGCAATACCATAAATCAGTGGTTTCAGCTGTGGCTGGCAAAGTATAATAGTGTCCGCCAAAACATATATTTTGTTCTGGAGTGATATTCAATTGCCAAAATAGCAATACCCTGAATCTGGTGCCCCAGCTATTGCAGGCCAAGTGTAAATTTGTACATAAAAGGGTATATTTTGTTCTGGGGTGAAATTCAATTGCCAAAATAGCAATACCATAAATCAGTGGTTTCCGCTGTGGCTGGCAAAGTATAATAGTGTCCGCCAAAACATATATTTTGTTCTGGAGTGATATTCAATTGCCAAAATAGCAATACCCTGAATCTGGTGCCCCAGCTATTGCAGGCCAAGTGTAAATTTGTACATAAAAGGGTATATTTTGTTCTGGGGTGAAATTCAATTGCCAAAATCGCAATACCATGAATCTGGTGTCCCAGCTGTTGCCGGCCAAGTGTTAATCTGTCCGTAAAAGGGTATATTTTGTTCTGGGGTGAAATTCAATTGCCAAAATAGCAATACCCGGATCTGGTGTTCCAGCTGTTGCAGGCCAAGTGTTAATCTGTCCGTAAAAGGGTATATTACACACAAGGTGTTTATACACGTGCTGAGAGGGTCATCCTCATTAACTTCACACGCTACCGTGCATCTCCCATTGTATTTCTGTCCGTTATAGGGTATATTACACAAAGTGTTAAAATACAATTGCTGAAGGCATAATCCTACATATTTTTTCTCAAGCTACTGTGCATCTCCAAGTGTAAATCTGTTCATAAAAGGATACCTTTCATCCAGGGCCTAAATACTAACCCTAAAAGAGATATTCCCCTAAATCAGTGGTTACTGCTGTGCCTGGATTAGTGTAATACGCTACATAAATAAATAGGCAGATAGTGTTAGGTGCCTGTAAAAAAAATGGCCTGAATTTGAACATTGGGCCAAATAATTTTTTTTCTTCTTGTGGTGCTTGGTGAACGGTAACAATGAGAAAAACATCTAGTAAGGGACGTGGACGCGGTCGTGGTGGTGTTAGTGTCCCCTCTGGTGCAGGGAGAGGACGTGGCCATTCTGCCACAGCCACACGTCCTAGTGAACCAACTACTTCAGTTTCCAGTACCCGCCAGAATTTACAGCGATATTTGGTGGGGCCCAATGCCGTTCTAAGGATGGTAAGGCCTCAGCAGGTACAGGCACTAGTCAATTGGGTGGCCGACAGTGGATCCAGCATGTTCACAACATTATCTCCCACCCAGTCTTTTGCAGAAAGCGCACAGGTGGCGCCTGAAAACCAAGCACATCAGTCTGTCACATCACACCCATGCATATCAGAGAAACTGTCTGAGCCTCAAGTTATGCAGCAGTCTCTTATGCTGTTTGAAGACTCTGCTGGCAGGGTTTCCCAAGGGAATCCACCTAGCCCTTACCTAGTGGTGGAAGACATAGAATGCACTGATGCACAACCACTGATGTTTCCTGATGATGAGGACATGGGAATACCATCTCATCGCAGTCCGCACGTCTCTGTGACGTCTCTATGATGACAAAACACAAGTGCCAACTGCTGCGTCTTTCTGCAGTGTGCAGACCGAACAGGAGGTCAGGGAGGAAGACTGTGTGGAAGACGATGCAAGGGACGATAAGGTCCTAGACCCCACATTGAATGAAGGTCGTGCCACTGACTTTCATAGTTCAGAGGAAGAGGCAGTGGTGAGACTGAGCCAACAGCGTAGCAAAAGAGGGAGCAGGGGGCAAAAGCAGAGCAGCTGCTGCCAAGAGAGTTCGCCTGCGACTGGCCACCGCCACCAGAGACCGAGCACCCCAAAGGCAGCTTCAAGGAGTTCCCTTGCATGGCACTTCTTTAAACAATGTGCTGACGACAAGACCCGAGTGGTTTGCACGGTGTGCCATCAGAGCCTGAAGCGAGGCATTAACGTTCTGAACCTTAGCACAACCTGCATGACCAGGCATCTACATGCAAAGCATGAACTGCCGTGGAGTAAACACCTTAAAAGCAGGGAACTCACTCTGGCTCCCCCTGCTCCCTCGTCTGCTGCTGCCTCGGCCTCTTCCTCTGCCTCTGGAGGAATATAGGCACTTGCCGCCCACCAAACAGAGGATGTGCCACCGACTTCACCACCTGCGTCAAGAAGCATTTCCACCATGTCACACGGCAGCGTTCAGCTCTCCATCTCATAAACCTTGGAGAGAAAGCGTAAATTCTAGCCACCCTCGAGCCCTGGGCCTAAATGCCAGCATTTCTAAACTACTGGCATTTGAAATGCTGTCATTCAGGCTGGTGGACACAGACAGCTTCAAACAGCTGATGTCCATGGCTGTCCCACAGTATGTTGTTCCCAGCCGCCACTACTTCTCCAAGACAGCCGTGCCTTCCCTGCACAACCAAGTATCCGATAAAATCAAGTGTGCACTGCACAACGCCATCTGTGGCAAGGTCCACCTAACCACAGATAAGTGGACCAGTAAGCACGGCCAGGGACGCTATATCTCCCTAACTGCACACTGGGTAAATGTCGTGGCGGCTGGTCCCCAGGCGGAGAGTTCCTTGGCGCACATCCTTCCGCCGCCAAGGATCGCAGGGCATCATTCTTTGCCTCCTGTAGCCTCCTCCTCCTACTCAGCTTCCTCCTCCTCTGCTTCCACCAGCTCATCCAATCAGCCACACACCTTCACCACCAACTTCAGCACAGCCTGGGGTTAACGTCAGCAGGCCATTCTGAAACTCATATGTTTGGGGGACAGGCCCCACACCGCGCAGGAGTTGTGGCGGGGTATTGAACAACAGACCGACGAGTGGTTTCTGCCGGTGGGCCTCAAGCCAGGCCTGGTGGTGTGCGATAATGGGCGCAATCTCGTCGCAGCTCTGGCGCACATCCCTTGCCTGGCGCATGTGCTGAATTTGGTGGTGCAGAAGTTCATTCATAACTACCCCGACATGTCAGAGCTGCTGCATAAAGTGCGGGCCCTCTGTGCGCGCTTCCGGTGTTCACATCCTGCCGCTGCTCGCCTGTCTGCGCTACAGCGGAACTTCGGCCTTCCCGCTCACCGCCTCATATGTGATGTGCCCACCAGGTGGAACTCCACCTTGCATATTCTCGAGAGGCTGTGCGAGCAGCAGCAGGCCATAGTGGAGTTTCAGCTGCAGCACGCACGCGTCAGTCGCACTGCCGAACAGCACCACTTCACCACCAATGATTGAGCCTCCATGCGAGACCTGTGTGCCCTGTTGCGCTGTTTTGAGTACTCCACCAACATGGCCAGTGGCGATGACACCGTTATCAGCGTTACAATACCACTTCTATGTCTCCTTGAGAAAACGCTTAGGGCGATGATGGAAGATGAGGTGGCCCAGTAGGAGGAGGATGAGGGGTCATTTTTAGCACTTTCAGGCCAGTCTGTTAGAAGTGGCTCAGAGGGAGTTTTTTTGCAACAGCAGAGGCCAGGTACAAATGTGGCCAGCCAGGGCCCACTACTGGAGGACAAGGAGGATGAGGAGGAGGTGGAGGAGGATGAAGCAGGTTCACTGCGGGGTGGCACCCGACACAGCTTAGGCCCATCACTGGTGCATGACTGGGGGGATACGGAGGACGATGGCGATACACCTCCCACAGAGGACAGCTTGTCCCTACCTCTGGGGAGCCTGGCACACATGAGCGACTACATGCTGCAGTGCCTGCGCAATGACAGCAGAGTTGCCCACATTTTAACGTGTGCGGACTACTGGGTTGCCACCCTGCTGGATCCCCGGTACAAAGACAATGTGCCCACCTTACTTCCTGCACTGGAGCGTGATAGGAAGATGCGCGAGTACAAGCGCACGCTGGTAGACGCGCTCCTGAGAGCATTCCCAAATGTCACAGGGGAACAGCTGGAAGCCCAAGGCGAAGGCAGAGGAGGAGCAAGAAGTCGCAACGCAGCTGTGTCACAGCCTGCTCCTCTGAGGGCAGGGTTAGCATGGCAGAAATCTGGAAATGTTTTGTCTCCAAGCCACAGCTAACTGCACCACCACCTGATACGGAACGTGTTAGCCGGAGGCAGCATTTAACTAACATGGTTGAACAGTACGTTTGCACACCCTCCACGTACTGACTGATGGTTTGGCCCCATTCAACTTCTGGGTCTCCAAATTGTCCACGTGGCCAGAGTTAGCATTTTATGCCTTGGAGGTGCTAGCCTGCCCGGCGGCCAGCGTTTTGTCTGAACGTGTATTCAGCATGGCATGGGGCGTCATTACTGACAAATGCAGCTGCCTGTCCACAGCCAACGTGGACAAGCTGACGTTCATAAAAATGAACCAGGCATGTATCCCACAGGACCTGTGCCTCCCTTGTGCAGAATAGACATTTATAACTGCCTCCCCTCAACCATGTATTCTTGTAATCCGGGGCACTTCTTTATTGAATTCTCATTTTTTTAACTTTACCATGATCTTGCGGTGCAACCTAAAGTTGATTGAACCTCTCCTCTGTCTGGGTGCTGGGCCGAAATAACTGAAAGTGGCCTTCTCTAGTGGTGGGTGAAATGAGGCATGATTCCTTGCTGTGGGACCTCTCTCCTCTATCTGGGTGCTGGGGCCGAAATAACTGAAAGTGGCCTTCTCCAGTTGTGGGTGACATGACGCCTTATTCCTTGCTGTGGGACCTCTCTCCTCTGTCTGGGTGCTGGGGCCTAAAAACTGAAAGTGGCCTTCTCTAGTGCTGGGTGAAATGACGTATGATTCCTTGCTGTGGGACCTCTCTCCTCGGTCTGGGTGCTGGGCCGAAATAACTGAAAGTGGCCTTCTCCAGTGGTGGGTGATATGACGCCTTATTCCTTGCTGTGGGACCTCTCTCCTCTGTCTGGTTGCTGGGGCCAAAATAACTGAAAGTGGCCTTCTCTAGTGGTGGGTGAAATGACGCATGATTCCTTGCTGTGAGACCTCTCTCCTCAGTCTGGGTGCTGGGCCGAAATAACTGAAAGTGGCCTTCTCCAGTGGTGGGTGATATGACGCCTAATTCCTTGCTGTGGGACCTCTCTCCTTTGTCTGGGTGCTGGGGCCTAATTAACTGAAAGTGGCCTTTTCTAGTGGTGGGTGATATGACGCATGATTCCTTGCTGTGGGACATCTCTCCTCGGTCTGGGTGCTGGGCCGAAATAACTGAAAGTGGCCTACTCCAGTGGTGGGTGATATGACGCATGATTCCTTGCTGTGGGACCTCTCTCCTCTGTCTGGGTGCTGGGGCCGAAATAACTGAGTGGCCTTCTCCAGTGGTGGGTGATATGACGCATGATTCCTTGCTGTGGGACCTTTATCCTCGGTCTGGGTGCTGGGCCGAAATAACTGAAAGTGGCCTACTCCAGTGGTGGGTGATATGACGCATGATTCCCTTGCTGTGGGACCTCTCTCCTCTGTCTGGGTGCTGGGGCCTAAATAACTGAAAGTTGCCTTCTCTAGTGGTGGGTGAAATGACGCCTTATTCCTTGCTGTGGGACCTCTCTCCTCTGTCTGGGTGCTGGGGCCGAAAAACTGAAAGTGGCCTTCTCCAGTGGTGGGTGATATGACGCATGACTCTCTTGCTGTGGGACCTGTATCCTCGGTCTGGGTGCTGGGCCAAAATAACTGAAAGTGGCCTTCTCCAGTGGTGGGTGATATGACGCATGATTCCTTGCTGTGGGACCTCTCTCCTCTGTCTGGGTGCTGGGGCCGAAATAACTGAAAGTGGCCTTCTGCAGTGGTGGGTGATATGACGCATGATTCCTTGCTATGGGACCTCTCTCCTCTGTCTGGGTGCTGGGGCCGAAATAACTGAAAGTGGCCATCTCCAGTGGTAGGTGATATGACGCATGATTCCTTGTTGTGGGACCTCTCTCCTCTGTCTAGGTGCTGGGTCCGAAATAACTGAGTGGCCTTCTCCAGTGGTGGGTGATATGACGCATGATTCCT
>JAKVIS010004712.1:0-13416 GCA_033119425.1 Bufotes viridis
GGGCCCTAAGGGGTTATTATAAGGTTTAGGGCAGTAAATGGGGGATGGATGAGGGGTGAAATATGCATCCGTGGTGGTCTGGGGCAGTAAGGAGCTAATTTGATCATCCCTTACCTGGTCCTGGCAGTGGTCTCCCATGTCCTTGGACAATGAGAGAAAAAATGATGAAGACAATCGCTGTGATCCTCATTGCAAAGTCGCTTTCTCAAAACCAAGTGAGAAATGGTTGCCCCCTGATGCCGTGCACGCCTTTTTATAGGCTCGGGGGCATTGTGACATCATCAATCACCAGGCAAGCCTCTGATTGGCTGCCATGGTCACATGACCTAACCACTCCAGCCATTCAGCAGCAGGTTTAAGCAGACATACACAGGGCTGTCACCCATAGTGATCAATCACAGCACAGCTTTCATTTCACCAGTGCAGTTTATGAAATAAAAGCTGAGCTCTGATTGGTTGCTATGGGTACCAATTACATTTATTTTTTCAGACATTTTTGATAAATGAGGCACATTCTATGACCTGTGTTTTTGCCATCCACATCAATGCTCACATATCGAGCAAAGCCTGAGGCTGCACTACTGAGACATTCTGATCTCCCTGGAGACATGAATGGTTGAAAATGACCCAATATATCAATTTCCATACAGACATAGCTATTCCAATTTTTCCATCAAAAAAATCATGGATATATCTATTTCTTTCAATGACAGAGGAAGAAAGTTACTTATTTTTATGGACTGTCCGGAAATTTCGGGATAGTTGGCAACCCTGCCCCATATTTGGACTCGTCCTGGCCAGCCATAACCCAAACCTTTATCCCACAGCTGGGAATTACAGTTCTCCTCTGTGGTTGTTAACAGTTCGGAACAGACATTTTCCTTGAGTAGGGATGTCCATGATAACTTTGAAGTGCATGGTCAGATCTCATAAATAAAGACTCTGTATAAGAGATCTGAACTTTCACCTACAACGGGCCATCCCCCAGAGCGATCGATTACCATTGTTCAGGATGCCAGGTGGAATGTTGCGGCCCCTATAGTTTGTGTCACGGTGCTCCTACCTGGATACTGTTGCTCCCTGGGGTTAGCCTCCGTAGAAACAAAGGAGTCGTAGTTGGTGGAGTAAGTAGAGTCCAGACTTGGTGAAGTTTAACGGTTTTTCTTGGATAAACTTACAATAAACTTGTGTCATCCAAACAATATTTGATCTTTCATACACTAAAAACAAGCACCGTTCCTAAAAACTGTGACGACTGTTTATTCATTAGTACAGCAAGCACATTGAAATTATCAAGGCACCACAACTGTAAACGCATTTCAAACAAGCTACATGTCCTTAATCATTTTGGTAATGTTTAAGGACATGTAGTTTGTCTAAAACTACGTTTACAGTCGGGGTGCCATAATAATTTGTATTTTCTTGCTGTACTTGTTTTCACTTAAAGGATTACAAAAAGTTGGAAATCAGACTTGCACGTCTGATACAAAAAAGGTACAGGTGAGCTTGAGCGTACTTTTGCATAATATGTGATCTTTCTTTTGGATCCAGCAGGCTAAGAGTAAACTGGCAGGTGAACTTGAATACTTTGCTTTATCTCTCTGCTGCTGTGCTAATTTCTGGCTTCACTCTAGTTACTGGACTTTCTAGCAGTTTTGGTACCGTAGAGTGGGGTGCCTTTGGCTGTGGATCCCTCGTAATACTCTGTCTGTAAACTGCCTGAAACCAGGGTGCTTTACAAGCTGCTTCCAGGGGCTCCTGCAGCTGGAGCAGGGATCGCTCCCCTTACTGCACATTGTCTGCTCCCTTTGGACTCTAAACTCAACTCCCTATATAGTTTCCTGCAACCCTTGGTAGGAAGTAGGACTAGCCCACTTCTGCCCAAAAGGGGGAAGAATGGAATGGTAAGTTCTATTCTATCCAAAGGTACTCTTGCCAGATACACTGCCACCTCCTGGACAACCAGGCACATTATATGTAATAACAGTTGCATAACAATATTATTAAGGCACAGTATCAGAGGACCTGGAATTAAATACACAGATGACATTCTTTTTCAAACCATTAGAGACAGTAGCTAGGTGTAAAAATGGTAGTGCCACCTCTGGGGTTCTACGCACTGAGATGCTATAACTGAGATATCCATGTTAAAAGTTAAGGTGCATTTAAATGGCTATATCCGTTTTGCGGAAATGTGTAGCTCTAGGTCCCTGCAGCCATGCCGCAAAAGATAGGACATGTCACCAGGACTAACACTATTAAACCAAACACAATGTCTGATAGGGATGTCCCAAGTGATTAATAATGGTGTTATTGAGAGATGCAATCTTCTAAAATTGTGCAAAGGAGGCCTTTAGTGCACCAAGGACAGACTCTTGCTGTTCCTTAGCTCCTCCCATCTGCACCGCTAGACTCTCCCTCCTCTAATTGATTTATAGGACTAGGCATCAGAGGAGGCATCTCTCCTGGCCCTTTAATCCTGTGCCTGCATAGTGTAGTACACCCACATAGATGTGCAGTAGATACCATTGTCCTAGCCCTGCCACAAAGAAAACTACTCCACATGTGCCAAGGGTAAACTGCACGGTCCTAGCGTGGACTTATAGTCCCAGCCAATATGACGCTCCTGATGACTGGTCCAATTACCATTAGGGTAAATCCAGGGTGACCAGTAGGGTACACTTAGCTATGGGATGTGATGACAAAGGGCTATCAAGGACAGAACACACAGACCAGTTAAGATTTTTATTTTTTTATTTTTAGTTTTAAAGATAATATGGGACTGCTGGTATCCAGGGAAACAGGGTGGGGTATCACCTTTAACTCCCGCTTGGCCCCTTCACCCAACCTTGACCTATAACAAAAACACTGACAACTGTGTCACTTTATTGCTGGATGGTGATCGGCCACAGCTTCTTTATTAAAGCGGCAAACCTTAATAAACCATAATATCATAGCGGTATGCCAAACGCCGGACTCCCAGCGGGCAAGTTAAACCGTAACCATCAAGAGCGGTATGCCGGCCGCTGGACTCCCAGCGGGCAATTACGCCATCTTGTACCACCATATCTCCGCTGTACCCAAATGCCGCCAGCTGTGACTTGATAAACTCGACCAGAATTCACGTATCTCAAAAGCCGTAATCATCAGAGCGATATCCAAACCTCTGGACTCCCAGCAGGGCTCCTAAAAATTGAAAAACAAAGCAGAATAAAACAAGTATCCATAACCGATCATAACCTTGTATCTTGACCAGTCTCCCAAGTATATCCACAAAGGGAGGGAGGGAGGGCCAATTTGCTTCCACTGGCAAGAGGAAGTGCCAGAATATGGAGTGAGTATATGCAGCCTCCAGGATTCTCTGCCCCGCCCACATCCTGTCTAAGGAGCTCCCCAGTGAATTAACCTCTTAATGGTCCTATTCTGCCATCTACTTTACTATTAACTCGAAGGGGCCAGCACCCTAAAGCCCTAAGGGGAAAAGGGCGGAGGGGGACCATCAGTCCCTGAGCACCCTCCTTATACAGTCGGGTGCTTGCCAGACTGCTGGTATCCAGGGAAACAGGGTGGGGTATCACCTTTAACTCCCGCTTGGCCCCTTCACCCAACCTTGACCTATAACAAAAACACTGACAACTGTGTCACTTTATTGCTGGATGGTGATCGGCCACAGCTTCTTTATTAAAGCGGCAAACCTTAATAAACCATAATATCATAGCGGTATGCCAAACGCCGGACTCCCAGCGGGTCAAGTTAAACCGTAATCATCAAGAGCGGTATGCCGGCCGCTGGACTCCCAGCGGGCAATTACGCCATCTTGTACCACCATATCTCCGCTGTACCCAAATGCCGCCACGGAGGAGACCCGTTCTCCAACGGGGCTCCGACCACCACCCAGCAGAACCGAGTCTGTTGAAACTCCCCAACAGGCCGGGAAGTGTCCCGACTAACATTCAAGAGGAAAATGCCATCAAGTCCCATTAAAAACCAAGGCCAATAGGATAAATAGTTGTATATAATGGGGCATAGCTGCCCACGATGAGAACCAAGTCTAACCACTTTACCCATCAATTGGTCAGACCACACATTGTAAGCTCCTGCGAGCAGGGCCCTCATTCTTCTTGTTGTAATAATCAACTTGTCAGTTGCTATGTTATTTATGACCGTTTGTCCATGAACCCCTGAATTGGAAAGCGCTGCGGAATATGTTAGTGCTATTTAAATATATATACATTTTTTTTTTTTTTTTTAATAATTATTACTGTGTACAGTTCTGGACTCCTGTGCACAAGGCAGACATAGCAGAGCTAGAGAGGGTCTAGAGGAGGGCAACTAAAGTAATAACTGGAATGGGGCAACTACAGTACCCTGAAAGGTTATCAAAATGAGGGTTATTCATATTAGAAAAGACGACCGAAGGGAGATCTAATAACTATGTATAATATATCAGGGGTCAGTACAGAGATCTCTCCCATCATCTATTTATCCCCAGGACTGTGAATGTGACGAGGGGACACCTCTGCTTCTGGAGGAAAGAAGGTTTGTATATAGACAAAATAATTCTTCACGGCAAGAGCAGTGGGCTATGGAAATCCCTTCCCGAGGAAGTGGTAATGGTGAAGTCACCAAAAATGTTGAATCAAGTGGGGCCTGGATGTAACCCTGGAGAGTAAAATATTACAGACCATAGCTACCAGAGAGGGGTCATTGATCCAAAGAACTGGAACTGCTACACTATATAGCTGAATTTTCCCGATCACGGTGACAAACCACTGCCCCTTGAGCTATACCTTTGTATTGTATACACAACGCCTTCCCATATATGGACAGAACAACCCACCCGGGAGATGACAACCAACCACCCTCCTACCAACCTCCTGAAAAAACAGGGATCATCGCATGTCAGCACATATGAGGTCCAGAGCTCCAGAATGACAAGGGGCAGTACCACAGCACGGGTATACCAACCACTTCCGGAAGAAGTTAAAATACCACCTGAAATCCCGGATCCCTTTGCCAAGACTGAACCAATCGAACCACCAGGAGCGCACACCGGGCCTGTGCTCCTGTCTCTCCATGGAGATATATACGAAAGGCCACCCATTGATCCACCAAACACCAAGAACCTGAAAGACAAAAAAAATTAGCCCGAGCCTCAACATACAAAGAGGATCGTACAACCAGACCAGAAAAAGTTAAACCAAAAAGTTATTTATGTATTTGTTTATTTCAAGTTCAAGGTAAATTGTAAAACCCACTGAGGGGAAACATCCTGATGGGAAAAAGAATTGGATCCCCACCCTGTGTGAAGTCATAACCCATCGAACCGGACAGACCGGAATGAAACCGGGCAAAGGGGAGGTACACCCCTTTCTATTAACTTGATCGTCATGTATAGACGGCTACAATCCCGACTACTATTACCCCATAAAAAGATAACCACCCCCAACGCAGTGCGGCCTCTTATGAAGAGACAAACACCCAGGAGAAAATACCAATCAGCCAGGACAGAAGGCTGAAGGAGACGGGACATGGCTATCCAGACTAAATGCCCCTAACTAAACCCGAATTGCTTACCTAACAACGGAACAGTACAGGCAAATGAACCTTGGAGGGGCACCTTGCCGACCAGTAAAGTCCAGTCAGGAGGACCCGTCAGAGTGCCTGACTCACATCAAAACCCAGATCCGAACGGGAATAAAAGGCTGCAGTTATTTATTTATTTTATTTATTTATTTTGTAACCCCATGAATTGTGCTTATATCAAGGCTCTCCTCTGAGCGACGTCCGCGAACAGACCTGGTTATCAGTTACTGGCTTACCATCTGATTATCCTGCGACTGCCAATTCCGCAACATTCACTCAGCTGGGGAAGTCATGCGGCAGCAGTATACCGATAACGCCCTCCTGGCAACCACACCCACTGGCCAGAATAAAGTCTCTTGTACTGCTTACATCATGTACATCTCCCTTGTATTCCGCTCAACTGGATCCCACAGAACTGTAACTCCTGAAACATTGAATCTAAGGCAAGTGCATTACCACCATGCTGCCAACCTGCATAGTAATGTTAGAATCTCAGCAGAAGTGCCCAGTTATCAACCATCCCAATGGAACCCGGGTCCGGTGGACCAGAACTGTAGTTTTCAGCAAGAGAAACAAAGTAAATGTGGCTGTGTTGATATGAACTAACAACCATGTACATCAAGGAAGGTCCACAGCCCGACTAGAGGGATTAAGACTACTGTGACATGCCTCCATACATATGAGCTAACCATGTCAGATATGTCCCTATTGAAAGCCCAAATAGAACAAACACACAGCCTAGCGCCCGCAGGTAGGAGTATAACAGTAAGCACTGCTCTACACATATTTCGCACCGGATACACACCTAATTATAAAATCATTTATTACACAGAGGGCCTGAGCCTAACCCAAAAACAGCTGCAAGAAAACCCTCCGAAAGACCGGTGGGGCAAGAACCGTTACATGGAGCATGAGGGTATCGGATACACAAAATGAAGAAACCAGCGACTAACGCACGACCCATTCTGACTCAACAAGATGTCTACACCATACAAATCAAGTACTCATTGCACTACATAGAACAACCACATCCGGAAACCTACCAGAACCAGGTAGGGGACCGAACACTTGCCACACCATATCAACCTGTGGCCTCACTGCTACGCTACCCTGGAAAACCACATACTAAGCCCAACCGGTCCCGAAAAAGGGGGTCATGCTATTGTACTGCCGACGTCACAAAACCACCACTGACAGAGGGCTTTGCCTCTTTCTGTGATCGAGTAATCATTTATTATATAGTTACCATATATAAATATAATCTATATATATACATATATATCTACAAACATATCCACACCCATTTTTTTTTTTTTTTTTGGTACATGGTCGGGAAAACCCCTTCTATAGGATATGGACACCCCAAGTGCTAAAACCGCAGTTGCACAAGCTCAGGTCAACCACGGCTGGGAACCTCCCAGCTCAAACCTGTACCAACTAACATAAACCAAAGGAGTATTAAAACCAGGAACAGCTAACATAAACCAAGGCAGTATTAAAACCAGGAACAACAAACATAAACCAAAGGAGTATTAAAACCAGGAACAGCTAACATAAACCAAAGGAGTAGTAAAACCAGGAACAACTAACATAAACCAAGGCAGTATTAAAACCAGGAACAACAAACATAAACCACCAGGAATGCTACCCATAAGCTATTGCGTCACAGAGCAACCAGCGCAACCGGAGGGGCGGGGGACCCCGTATCTACAAGTGCCCATATAGCAAGGATTCTAATTCTGCACAAGACCAGGCACCCCCGTCCCCTAGAGCATCAGTACTCACCAGTTGTAGAAAGGAACGGCACCGCTGAAGGAGCGGGAACTGGAATGCCAACCTGGTGGGTCGCTGCAGCGACCATACCGAGAACCTTGGATAGATGGACAGGCACCAGCCTCTTACGGTTTCCGATCGCAACAGCAAACCAGACTCCTCAGATGCGCCAGACATTCCGTCCGAAGACGACGGCTAGCGCCACCTGGAGGATCTGGAGCGCCTACTTCACCCGGAAACCCTGGAACGGTTGTCGGGACTGGCGCAGGCGGTAACCATGGAGGCCACGCCCCGGCCCACCTGCGAGAAGGATAAAAACAGAGAGCCCTGCGCCTGCCTGACTGAGGGTGGGGGTGTCATAAGGGTCTCAAACTGAGACCCGCAGTGCCCCATGTACTAAAAGGGGCACAGACTGCATAAGCGGGGGAGCAGCAACCCCCATGGAGGAAAGGTTACATAGGTGGGGGCACTGTAAACCGGGGGTACGAGGGGCAGGTGAAGAGCTCTCCCGGGCCCCATGTAGCAAACGGTCCCACATTAAGCGGTTCCCATTACAAGCGCCCAGTAAGCGCTGCTGGACTAAGGGGCCGGTGACACTAATCTGATATGGAGAAGGGAGGGGGCAGAGGGATGCTAGGGCGGGTGAAGAGCTCCCACAGGGCCATATAGTAACAAGAGAACTCGCCTGCCCAGCGGTGCCCGTCACAAGCGCCCTGTAAGCACTGCAGGGGTAAGGGGGCAGGGCCAGGAGCAGTGACTAGCTCACACCATGGAAGCTGAAGGACCCTGGCTGAAGCAGGGGGCTGCGGTGACCCCATGCCGCCCTACCTTAGTGGAAAGGGGGTGCACAATAGGCTAAAATGCAGGGGGTGGGGGTCGGAATTACTCAGTTAGTGAGGAGCTGTCCCACACCCCCTCATGGCTAACAATCCTGGCTGGCATGTGCAGCCCCAACACCCATGAAACAAAATGCTGCAGGGGAATGGCAGAGCCAAAAAGCCCCGCAGCTCCACACCACTCACTAAGGCAGGCACAGGGGAGGAGGATGCCAGGGGAGAGCTGAGGCTGCTCAAACTGAGCACAGCTATCCCTCATCCTGCCCATGAAACTCACCAGGAGGCAATTACAGGAAAAACACCACCTGTGGCATCTTGGTGTGGACAGAGCAAAGGGTGCATACCACACCAATTTGCTTCCACTGGCAAGAGGAAGTGCCAGAATATGGAGTGAGTATATGCAGCCTCCAGGATTCTCTGCCCCGCCCACATCCTGTCTAAGGAGCTCCCCAGTGAATTAACCTCTTAATGGCCTATTCTGCCATCTACTTTACTATTAACTCGAAGGGGCCAGCACCCTAAAGCCCTAAGGGGAAAAGGGCGGAGGGGGGGGACCATCAGTCCCTGAGCACCCTCCTTATACAGTCGGGTGCTTGCCATTTTAATGGGTAAGATGAATACCATGATCTTATTGGTCTTTTTGGCCATGATGATTCTAGCCTTCTTGACCTTGATGTTAGTGGTCTACTTGGCCATGATGTTATTGACCTCTTTGACCATGATGTTTTTAGTCTTTTTGGATAGAAAAAGATGGTTGATGAGCGGCTTTCTGAAGGAGAGCTTTAAGAGATGGTGCGTATATCTCTGATGTCCTGGGGTGTGGTCGAAATATTCAGATGGAATAGATGTTTTAAGCTTTAGCAATGAGATGTTACTGTGGCAAGACGATGATGTTACTTTCGTCTCTTGAGCTTCTTGACCATGATATTTTTGGTCTTCTTTGCCATCTTTTTGGCCTCCTTGACCTTGATGTTTTTGGTCTTCTTGGCCATGATATTTTGGGTCTTCTTGGCCAGGATTTTTTTGGCCTCCTTGACCTTGATGTTTTTGGTCTTGGTGGCTATGATGTTTTTGGCCTGCTTGACCTCCTTCTTTATGGCAACTGTCTTATCTTTTAATTGATTGGTCAGTTTCTTCACTCTCTTAGCCACATATTTTTTCACTGCCTTACTTTTCACACCCTCATCAGTGGCACTGTCATCTTCACTCTCCTCTCTTTCCTGCTCGTTTTCTACCATGAAGTTAGATGCTGCTATCAACCAATCTGACAAGGCACGACGTTGTTCTTCTTCGTCATCACCTTCTTCAATGTCCCTATGCTTTTTACAGCATGATGTTTCTTAGGAACTATGAAAATAAAAAAATTATGGAATTAGGAATTCAAAATGGATATTGGAAGCAAAAGGTGAAATGTCAGATGATAAAATTGCAGGGAGGCAGTTAGCCTCTCCTAGTTATAGAATTAGTCTTACCTGGTGTATGCAGCATCATTGAAAGCAATCCGGTAGGTGATTCGGGCCTCATCACTCTTTTGCCCTTAAAGAGCTCCTCCTCGACAAGCAGATATTCAGGATGGAATTTACGACTAGAAATGAAAAAATATACAAATTCTCAAAAAATTCTAGGACAACAAAAAGTAGTATTTGATAAAGGACATCTGTGTGGGCATGGGAATCCATATCATAGTCCCAGACTCCCGTATAAAGTAACATCCCCTAATTGCTTACCACCCTATCCCTGAGCTTAACTATGGGTCTAAATCATGTTGCCCTCATCGTGCTTCGATATGATGTCTCTAACCTGAGCTGAAAACATGGGGGAATTGAATAACCAGTCTCTATTGAAGTCTCCATAAAAGTCCCCCAAATATATAAGAGTGTAAACTTACTAAACGTAAATGAATAGCAACAGTCCGAGCCCCAGGACGATGACAATAAGCGATGTTCCAGCCACGACCACTTTGGCCAAAGTTGGCCTTCCTGGAATCACTGTAGAAACAAATTAAATGAGAGGAAAAATCACAGAATAAGTATTAAATCTCACAGGGAGTTTAACAGAAAATAAAATTTAAATGCAAAAATTCCATTACCTGAATTCCAGAACCGGTCAGATGTTTCACGGAACCAGGCAGCAGGCAATGATTTTGCAAAAGTATAAAAAAAAGTTATAAAATAAGCAGCAAATCCACGTAACAGCAGTAGCAGTCAGAGGCATTCTATGATAGTCCAGTGGGTGGCGCTGTGTAATTATATGCCAGATCTACATTGACGTTGATTATAAAAGAAGCTTGGGTCCTATATATCTGTATATGCATTAGATTATTGGTCCATTTGAGCGGACACTTACCCTTTTTGCCAGGCAGTCTCCTCATCGGGGGATGGACCCCGGAATATTTGGATCCTAAAAAAAAAAAAGTTTGCGATGAACCATAGAAACATAGAAGAGTGACGGCAGAAAAAGACCACCTGGTCCACCTAGTCTGCCCTGATATTTTTTCTTTTTTTATCTTAGGATAGCCCAGGCATATTTAAATTCACTTACTGTAGATTTCCTAACCACATCTGCTGGAAGTTTGTTCCAAGCTTCAACCACTCTTTCAGTAAAATATTATTTCCTGACATTGCTCCTGATCTTACCCCCAGCTAATTTCAGATTGTGTCTCCTTGTTCTTGTGTTTAGCATCTTATTGACAACACTTCCCTCCTGAACCTTGGTTAAACCTTTATGTAAATGTAGGGATAAAAAGTCCTAAGGGTAAATTCACAGAGCAGATTTTTACGCGCCCTTCGCTTTGGATGCAACAAGCCAACTTGCAGCTTAGCAGCACTGAATGGAGCTAAACCGCGAGCAGACACCTGTTGTAGCTTCAAGCAATGTCTGTCCGCACTGCACCAAGAAGGGATATGTCTCTTTTTGGCACTGTCATGGCTCTAAACTGTTGGGCTGCGACAATGGGAAGCAGACACGCAACTGTCTCTGGAATTTTGGTGTGATGTTTGTGCCAAAATTGAAAATTCCACCATATAAAGGGCCCTAAGGGGTTATTATAAGGTTTAGGGCAGTAAATGGGGGATGGATGAGGGGTGAAATATGCATCCGTGGTGGTCTGGGGCAGTAAGGAGCTAATTTGATCATCCCTTACCTGGTCCTGGCAGTGGTCTCCCATGTCCTTGGACAATGAGAGAAAAAATGATGAAGACAATCGCTGTGATCCTCATTGCAAAGTCGCTTTCTCAAAACCAAGTGAGAAATGGTTGCCCCCTGATGCCACGCACGCCTTTTTATAGGCTCGGGGGGCATTGTGACATCATCAATCACCAGGCAAGCCTCTGATTGGCTGCCATGGTCACATGACCTAACCACTCCAGCCATTCAGCAGCAGGTTTAAGCAGACATACACAGGGCTGTCACCCATAGTGATCAATCACAGCACAGCTTTCATTTCACCAGTGCAGTTTATGAAATAAAAGCTGAGCTCTGATTGGTTGCTATGGGTACCAATTACATTTTTTTTTCAGACATTTTTGATAAATGAGGCACATTCTATGACCTGTGTTTTTTGCCATCCACATCGATGCTCACATATCGAGCAAAGCCTGAGGCTGCACTACTGAGACATTCTGATCTCCCTGGAGACATGAATGGTTGAAAATGACCCAATATATCAATTTCCATACAGACATAGCTATTCCAATTTTTCCATCAAAAAAATCATGGATATATCTATTTCTTTCAAGGACAGAGGAAGAAAGTTACTTATTTTTATGGACTGTCCAGAAGTTTTGGGATAGTTGGCAACCCTGCCCCATATTTTGACTCGTCCTGGCCAGCCATAACCCAAACCTTTATCCCACAGCTGGGAATTACAGTTCTCCTCTGTGGTTGTTAACAGTTCGGAACAGAAATTTTCCTTGAGTAGGGATGTCCATGATAACTTTGAAGTGCATGGTCAGATCTCATAAATAAAGACTCTGTATAAGAGATCTGAACTTTTACCTACAACGGGCCATCCCCCAGAGCGATCGATTCCCAGTGTTTAGGATGCCAGGTGGAATGTTGCGGCCCCTATAGTTTGTGTCACAGTGCTCCTACCTGGATACTGTTGCTCCCTGGGGTTAGCCTCCGTAGAAACAAAGGAGTCGTAGTTGGTGGAGTAAGTAGAGTCCACACTAGGTGAAGTTTAACGGTTTTTCTTGGATAAACTTAGAATAAACTTGTGTCATCCAAACAATATTTGATCTTTCATACACTAAAAACAAGCACCGTTCCTAAAAACTGTGACGACTGTTTATTCATGAGTACAGCAAGCACATTGAAATTATCAAGGCACCCCAACTGTAAACGCATTTCAAACAAGCTACATGTCCTTAATCATTTTGGTAATGTTTAAAGACATGTAGTTTGTCTAAAACACGTTTACAGTCGGGGTGCCATAATAATTTGTATTTTCTTGCTGTACTTGTTTTCACTTAAAGGATTACAAAAAGTTGGAAATCAGACTTGCACGTCTGATACAAAAAAGGTACAGGTGAGCTTGAGCGTACTTTTGCATAATATGTGATCTTTCTTTTGGATCCAGCAGGCTAAGAGTAAACTGGCAGGTGAACTTGAATACTTTGCTTTATCTCTCTGCTGCTGTTCTAATTTCTGGCTTCACTCTAGTTACTGGACTTTCTAGCAGTTTTGGTACCGTAGAGTGGGGTGCCTTTGGCTGTGGATCCCTCGTAATACTCTGTCTGTAAACTGCCTGAAACCAGGGTGCTTTACAAGCTGCTTCCCGGGGCTCCTGCAGCTGGAGCAGGGATCGCTCCCCTTACTGCACATTGTCTGCTCCCTTTGGACTCTAAACTCAACTCCTATATAGTTTCCTGCAACCCTTGGTAGGAAGTAGGACTAGCCCACTTCTGCCCAAAAGGGGAAGAATGGAATGGTAAGTTCTATTCTATCCAAAGGTACTCTTGCCAGATACACTGCCACCTCCTGGACAACCAGGCACATTATATGTAATAACAGTTGCATAACAATATTATTAAGGCACAGTATCAGAGGACCTGGAATTAAATACACAGATGACATTCTTTTTCAAACCATTAGAGACAGTAGCTAGGTGTAAAAATGGTAGTGCCACCTCTGGGGTTCTACGCACTGAGATGCTATAACTGAGATATCCATGTTAAAAGTTAAGGTGCATTTAAATGGCTATATCCGTTTTGCGGAAATG
>JAKVIS010004713.1:0-13403 GCA_033119425.1 Bufotes viridis
CATGAGCCCACATCTATGTACCGGAAGCTATAGTTGGCATCACACATCGCAAATAGGACGAAAGAAAAGTATTTTTTATAATTATAATATTGGCTGCCACTTCAACCGGCTTTTTATGCGGATATGTTTGCCATCTATAGCTCCGGCACAGTTGGGGAATTGGCAGGTTTTCTGGAAGACATCCGCGATTTCCTTCCACTGCTCCTTATGCGGTTGGGCCATCACTGCTGCATGGAGCGCATCCCATATTGCCACGCAGGTTTCACGGATGATCATACTTGCAGTGGATTTCCCTACCAAAAACGCATAATGTAGACTGGCCAAAGACTGGCCTGTACCTAAGTAACTGAAATGAGAAAATATATATTTAAAATGAACGTATTGTTTTTGTTTTTAGTCAACACCATAAAAAAATAGTAAAAGTCTCAAGGACGCTTTCATACGGCATCGCCGCCTAGAGAGTTAGCAGAGGAGCGGCTCATCACCCACACGCTCTTGTTATGTGCATGCGGAGCAAATGGCCTTCTTGATTCCCTGCACTGAAATGAGGAGGTTAGACATTGTACTACACATTGGGGAGAGGATGTGGCATGACATAACGTCACATATATTCACATTGATATGGGGAATATACTTAACTATATTTTTCTCTAACAGCACAGAGAGTAGCTGGGAACATAGTCAGGCTGCAGATGAGGCGGAAGATGACTCTGGCCACACTCGGGACAGCGAGCCAGGCCCATCTACTGCGGCAACCAGTCCACCAGGGACAGAGGGCCCTCCGACGCTACAAGCCCCACACAGCCAGGCCCATCTGTGCCAGAAGCCACTCGCCAGCAAAGGGCCAAAAGGAGGAGAGGTGAACGGCATGAGGACTGACTGATAGCCAGCCTGGATGCCCTGGCACATCCGGTTCCAAAATGTCCAGTCACGGGTATTTTCTTCTCAGTCTGGAGGACCGAATGCAAAATGTGCCCAGACCGCAACTCACCAAAGTCCAAGAGATGCTGACCCGAACGCTGGACACTTTTGCGATACCATTCCAGGAAACCCAGCCGGGCCCCCAGCAGGCCACACAGCAGGCCACACAACTGGCCACACAACTGGCCACACAACTGGCCACACAGCTTGAACCTGTAATGGCACAACATCAGGCCCCGCAGCTGTCCCCACACCAGGCCACAAAGTTCGCCCAACAAGTGGCAACTGAAATGGCTACAGAAGTGGCCAATGAAATGACCACCAAAGTGGCTTCAAAATTGCTTCAATGCATGCCCCTATGCTGGCTCCTATGCAGCCTCCTCTCCCGGCTCCTAGGCAGCATCCGATTCGGCTCTTAGGCAGCATCCGATTCCGGCTCCTAGGCAGCATCCGATTCCGGCTCCGATGCAGCCTACTATGCAGGCCCCTAGGCAGGACTCCCAGTATGGCCAACAATATGGCCACCAACATGGTCCACAATTTAGCCAACATGGGCCAACACATCCCACTACATATGGGCAACTATATCCACAGCAGTATGCTCCACAGGGATCCCAATATGCTGAACAGTATACTCAACCATCGGAACCTGTGCAACAATATGGCCAATACTATGGCCAACATTACGACCAACATGGCCCCCAAGATGGTCCACATTATGGCCACCAGTATGGCCTGACCACCTCCACAAGCACCACCACCAGCACACAGGCCAATGCCGAGCTTCAAACGCTGCAAACCACTCAAACAAGGCGGATCCGGAACCAGAAACAACCGGCACAGATTATGAGGACCTGTGAGAAATGGTACTGCGATTTAAAGTGCCGGTAGTTGAAGTGGCAACTACTTTAGTTATATTCTGTTAAAAGGATTATCATATTTTTGTTTGCATTTTGCACAAATGTTATGTGCAGTTTAGTGTACTCCGTTTAAAACATGTTGGGAACGTACTGAGTTTCTTTATTGCCCCAAACATAAAAACTAAATAACTATATGTTTGGAGTCTTTTTTATGGGAAGGGTTACACCTTGCAAAGGTGGCTACATGATGCATGTGCTGAATATTTATGGTAACAAGCATACCGCAGAAACAACACGACTACTAAAATTCAAAAACACTCATATACAGTCGCAACACAATAGACATGTTTGTGAAGGGCCCGATTTATATACTACTTACCGCAAAGTTATGACCAGTCTTTCCACAGGTGGAATGCTGTCCCGCATGAAGGTGTCCTGGTGCATCAAACGACTCTCCAACAGCCCCAGGAGCTCGTCAAAGCTGGAGACGATACAAATTCTGACAAATAAAAATTACTACATTACTACACGCTATGCTTAAAAACACATACTACCCACATCACGTATACATACTAACCTGGGGATGGACATTCTCATGTAGCCAAAAACTGGTCCTCATGGGCACGTAGGTTCTGGTAGAGAGCCCAGAACTGGCCCCTCTCCTGCCGCTAGGCAATGACCGGATGGACCCAGAACCGTCGCCTGCTGTCCCTCCTTCTCCTCAAACGCTCAAGTTGGATTGCAGTCACAAGCACTGCAACATGTCGCTCCTGTAGCAGTCCATGTTGCCTAAGCACACACTAGATCAGCCACCATGGAATTTCACACCTCAAAAGCACTCAGATTGGCCAAACTATATATAGCGAGGGCTGTTTGGTCATTGGCCCACTATGCAGTCAATCACATAAACGCGCACAAACGCGCCTACACTATTTACCAAAACGCTTGAAAAACGCGCCTAAACGCCAGTCTTGAACGCCCTAAAAACGCTAGGCTTCAAAACGCTCAGGTCTGAACCCAGTGTGATTCTGTAGTCTTAAATGGAGCCTATAACCCGGAAATTCACTGATATACCAGGTACAATGGTTTGTAGGCCTGGCTCAGTTGAATATATCTAATGATATCTTTCAATGAACAATCTGTTGATTTCTTCTGGACAAAAACGTTTTAATCCATAGGCAAATGAGCTGTTAAATGCACCAAGGGTGGGCCTAAGCCACTCTGTGCACTACTGCTTCGTCTGCCAACCCTCCCTTTTCATCTTGTTTGACAGTGCAAAGTCCCTGAATTCATGAGTAACTTTTTATACTAGAAATTGATCATTTTGTTTCTTCCATCTCTTCACTATGCAGTATAGATTACACAGTTTGAAGAGGTTTTCCATTCCTCTGATTAAAACACTAGATAGTGTTAGGGTCTATTCACACGTCCACAACTGTTCTGGGGTCCGCAAATTGCAGATTCGCAAAACATGGACATGCATACAGCATTTTGTGGACCGCACATGGCGGGCACTATAATAGAAATGCCTTTTCCTGTCCCTGTCTGTGGACAAGAATAGGACATGTTCTATTTTTTTGCGGGGCCGCGGAACAGAAGTGCGGATGCGGATAGCACGCTGTGTGCTGTCCGCATCTTTGTGGCCCCATTGAAAATGAATGGGTCTGCACCTTTCCGCAAAATTTCAGAACGGATGCAGACCCATTTTGCGGACGTGTGAATAGACCCTTATCAATGCTTAAGCCTGTATTACACCAGGCGATTGTCGGGCCAATCATCGCTAATGAGGGTTCGCTAATTATGAACGCTCGTTAGCGATCATTTTGCATTGTAATACTGCCACTGATTACTCCAATGAATGAGCAAATGCTCATTCATCGGGCAATCCAAATTTTTTGACAGGTTTAAATTCTTGTTTGCCGGCAGCAGATTGTGCTGTCTAATCACAATCTGCTGCCGGCAAACAACTGGACAGCATAGGGACGAGTGATAGTATAACGATCGCTCATCCCCATGCTGTGGAGGATACCACAGCTTGTAATAGTAGGAGTCTCCTCCGCTCGTGAGCAGGCGATTGCTGGGCTGTCTGAGAATCGCTGGTAGCATTTGGCTGTCTAATACAGCCTTTAGAGATATAAAATAAACTCCAAGAGCTGTAAACTACATGATAATGCTGTTAGAAAAAGAATGAGCAGTATGGATCCTTGAAATGGCAATCCTAAAAAGAATATGGTGTCACTTCTTAGCTTTCCAAAACTGCATCTAAGCAAAACAAAAGTTTTCAACCAAGTTTGTTAACTGATGGGACTAAGTTGGTAATATGTGGTCATCCTGCATATTGCCACATTTGGCAAACAGCAAATACATCATAAATACCTATGAAAAAAGTTAACTTGAAGTTATTGTATCAAATGATGGTTTTAGATATTACTGAATTATTGGGTGTGTTTATTTGTTCTGATTTACTTTCTAGATTTTGCTTTACATCTTGGAACAACTGACTGCTGAAATTGAAATTTCTTGTGTTTTTTTATTGTTACCAGTTTTCGTATATATGGAGAAGGTGGTGAGGACCTTGAAAAATAAAACCTTTAACTAAAGGAGATTGTACTATTTTCTTTTATCATTGACTGTAGGTATGTATATGTAGGACAAAGGTTCTATTTCCAGAAGAAAAATGTGTGTAAATCCTATCTATGTAATATCATTTCATCTCGCCAAGCGATAATAGTATTCTTTGCCTTCAAAGGGCATCTGGATTTACTCAGATATCATTGGATTTGCATGTGGCGACAGCCTGCTGTTTCCTATCAGACAAAAGGATATCATAAGAGGACAGAAGCTGTCCAGAAAAGGGGTGAGAAGTCTTTAGTGATCGTTGTAATAATAAAAGCCTCATTTGAAACACACTCAGACACTTCTGAAGCCAAATAACATTCTGTAATCTCACAATGTCTTACAAATTAGAGAAAGATCTGGTTTTCCTCATCATCAATTAGCAAATATATCTTCTTTAACCAAAGTCTGTTAGGTCAAAGGTTCCTAAATAATATATCTTCATATAATGACATCACCCAAACATTGATTTTAATTACCCAAAACTGCAATGGGTAAAACATCACCTAGTAGCATTAGGAAAAAGGTGACTCACCAAAATACCATCTTATGTTTTGGTTATTATATTTAGTAAAATATTTTGAAAAGAACTTTGATACATTCCTATTCCTGGGTGGCCATAAAGAGTAAGTCAGGAGATTACAGTTGTATTACAGAGTTTGTAAAATATCCTGGTATTTCTCATGATGACTTATGGATGTAAAATATGCTGTTTAGTTGTTTTCCTATCTCATGGCAGCTATGTGTTATCGATAATGGAAACAGACAGCATAGTCATCAGAATGAAAAATGAAACTATTAGTGCTAAACTGACTAAGGTGTGAGGGAAGAGCTTCAAACATTAGTCAAACCAAAGATACAGTTAGGATTTGTGTCCTTAATCACATGATGTATTTGTCAGTTCAAGAAATACATCATTTCGCTCTGACTCTTTATGGATTCACACTATAGGGCCTCATGCTTATAGCAGAGCCATGAGCATAAACCCTGTATAGCAGTACACAAAAGTATCTAGGTTCTGAATGTCGTGTCTTATGTACAGAGCCTTCCTCCCTAGAAACAATGGCAGGCTAAAATATTTTATTTGTTGAATATGTCTGGAATCTTTAAAAGATGTTGTATGAAATCAGAGACATAGAAGTACAATAACGGCACTTGAATTGGAAAATGAATGAGTTATCTAGCAAAAGGAGCAGCAAAAATATAAAAAGAGTTCTTTAATAATCCAATTTAAAATCCAGGTATCAGTATGGGCACACGTAGCACATGTACCACTGATATGTTTTGGACGGAAGTCCTTAACCCCTCCTTACACAGTCTTTTTTCACCTTCCTGACAGAGCCTATTTTTGCAAACCTGTCATGTGTGACTTTATATGGTAATAAATTTGGAATGCTTTTACTTATCCAAGCGATTCTGAGATTGCTTTTTTTTTTTTTGTGACACTTCATACCTCATGCTAGTGGTACATTTGAAACAATATTTATCTTTTTATTTATTATATTACCTTTATTTATAAATAAATAAATAAAGTCCAAAGTTCACAGAAAATGTAGAAAAATTGGCTAGTTTCTAAATTTCAATGTCTACTTTATGTTGACATAATTTTGTAAATGTGATTTTATTTTCTAGGACGTTAGAAGGCTTAACATTGTGGAAGCAATATTTTAAATTTTAAGGAAAATTTCCAAAACCCACTTTTTTAAAGGACCAATTCTGTTATGAAGTCACTTTGAGGGGCTTACATAATAGAAATCATACATAAATGACCTTAGAAACTACATCCCTTTAGGTGTTCCACAAGAATCAAAAGGAAAATGAATGTGTAATTTTAAAATTTGAGTTTTTGCTGATTTTGCATTTTAATCCATTTATTTTCCCTGAAACACAGCAAGGGCTAACAGCAAAACAAACCTTAATATTTAATACCCTGATTCTGCAGTTTACAGAAACACTCTGTATGTGGTTGTAAATTGCTGTATGGGCACACCACAGGGCTCAGAAGGGAAGGAGTGCCATATGGTTATTGGAATGCAGATATTGCTGGAATAGTTTTTAAATGCTATTTCACATTTGAGGGGCCCTTTCATACACCTACAGTAGCAACACCTGAAAATGCCCCCATTTTGGAAAGACACCCTCGAGGAATTATCAAATGGTGTAGTGAGTGCTTTGACCCTCACAGGTGTTTCCTAGAATTTAGAAATACTTGACTATGAAAATGAAATGTTGCATAAACATCAAATTTTTAATTTTAACAAGAGGTAACAGGAGAAAATGCACCCGACAATCTGTTATGCATTTTGTTCTGAATATGGCAACACCCCTTATGTTGTCGTAAACTGCTCTATGGGCACTCAGAAGGGCTCATAAGGGAGGGCTGATTTTGCCGGAATGGTTTTTGGGTGCCATGTTGCATTTGAAGAGGCCCTGAGGAGCCCCTACAGTGGAAACCTCCAAAAAGTCACTCCATTTTGAAAACTAAACAACTCAAGGAATTTACTAATGGGATGTAGTGAGTGTTTTAACTCTATAAGCATTTCACAGAATATTAAAAATACATTTTTTTCTATAAGATATTGCTTTAGCCCCAGATTTTTCTTCTTCACAAGGGGTAACAGCAGAAAAAGACAACCAATTTGTTACCTGTTTTCTCCTGAATACAGCAACACCCCATATATAGTTGTAAACTGCTGCAGGGTTCAGAAGAGAAAGAGCACCATGTGCATTAAAGGCATTTGAGTCCTAGTTTAGGGATTTATATAGCACTGGCTGACAACTGCAGAGACTCTGAGATTAAATTAGAAAAAAGAAACCACGAAAAGTAACACCATTTTAGTAATCACACCCCTTATAGTATTTGCCAAGGGGCGTAGTTAGTATTTTGACCCCACTGCTGTTTTGCAAAAATGTATTCATAGCAAATGGTGCAAAATTAAAATTTACCAATATGTTGTGCCCAGGATATGTCAGTTTGAAAAGTAATCCCTATTATTATTTGCTGTGCTTTATAAACAAACTATATGTAGTCCTAATCTTTTGCGTGGACACATAACAGGAGTAAAGGAGTAGCATACACATTTGAAGCCCAATGTGGTGATTTATGTATCTTGTGCTGACTGTAGAGGCTCTAGGGTGAAATAATAAATAGGACCCCTGCGAAGTTATCCCATTTTGAAAAATCTGCCCCTCATTGTTTTCAAGGGTGGAGTCAGTATTTTGATTTTTTTGCATTTGAGTGCCCAATATGTTCTCACCAGCTGGCGCCATCGGAGACTCACACTACCTGAATTGATAAATGGGTTGTACTGGGTACGGGAATGCCATAAATATGGACGTAAACTTCTGTATGGGCACACGGCAAAACTCAGAAGGGAAGGAGAGCTATTTGGCTTTTGGAGCACAGATTTTGCTAGAATGTTTTTTGGGCACTACAGCACATTTGCAGAGCCTCTGAGGTACCAGTATAATGGAAACCCCCTATAATTGACCACATTTTAGAAATGGCACCCCTCAAGTTATTTTTCAAGCAGTAGATTTAGCATTTTGACACCACATATTGCACACAGCATAATTCACATTTAATCAAATAGATGTCATCCTGCAATTAATGTATCTCTTTTTTTTTTAAATGATTTGTTCGTATTCACGGAATTGTAAGTGCTAGATTTTACAATGTGGCTGCATGTTTTATGTTTTTTATGGCCCCACTTATAAGACCCAGTATTTTTTTAATCAGGAGCGAGTTTTATTAGTATTTCTACAATACATGATGGGCAACAGAAAGGATGAAAGTGTAGGAGGTTGTTTAGATACAAATCTAATATTGGAAGGGGTGATACTCTTATTTACTTGAATTTTAAACTGGATTGATAAAGGATATTTTTATACTATTTGCTGCACGTATGCTGGATAAGGTATTCATTTCACCTGTTGGAAGATCTCACTCTGGCTTGATCTATGCACAGGGTGAAGAAGTACTGCATAGAGTGAATGAGGGGATGAGCAAATCCACTTTTTAAACTATCGCAATTAAATTGGAGCCATACTACAGCTCTATTTAAAAAGAGATCACATGCAATCTAATTAATCATAATTTTTCTTTAAAAAATGTTTAATCAAAAGCTGAAGTATCTTATTTTTTGCGCTGCAAGATGCTCTTGACTTTGACCATAAGATTCTCCTAGGTTTTAGAGGAGGAAAATAAGAACAAAAATATTTTTCATCAGACCTCAGATTAGGTTCCCAATCTTTATCAGACCTCACATCGGACCTCCAATCCTTATCAGGAGGGGAGCCAGGAAGGACTGATAAACTATAAGGAAAAAAATAGAATATGTAAAAACTAATAAAAATTGCCAAACTACAGGCTGAGAGAATTATTGCCAAGGAGAGTAAAACTGACCCTAAAATGTTCTTCAATTATATAAATGGTAAAAATGTTAATCTGAAAGAGTCGGCCCTCTACATAGCAATGAGTGTGGTGTTGCAGAGAGCGACGAGGATAAAGCAAAACTATTAAATATTTTATTCTCCACTATATTCTCTGAGGAAAATAAACTGTCAGATGAAATGCAGAAAAGTGCCCTGTCTGACCCAGGAAGAAGTACAACAGCGACTTAAAAAGATTAAAATAGACAAATTGCCAGGACCGGATGGCAAACACCCTCATATCCTAAGGGAATTAAGTGATGTCATAGCCAGATCTTTATTTCTGATATTTACGGACAGGGAATGTTCCATAGGATTGACACATAGCAAATGTGGTGCCAATATTCAAAAATGTCCAAAAACAGAGCCTGGAAATTATAGGCCAGTAAGTTTAACATCTGTTGTTGGTAAACTGTTTGAAGGGATTCTAAGAGATGCTATCTTGAAATAACTCAGTGAAAATAAGCAAATAACGCCATATCAGCATGGCTTCATGAGTAGAGATGTCACGAACATAACATTTTCCGTTCGCGAATGGCAAACGCAAACTTCTGCTAATTTTCGTGAACTGGCGAACTGCCATAGACTTCAATAGGCAGGCAAATTTTAAAACCCACAGGGACTCTTTTGGCCACAATAGTGATGGAAAAGTTGTTTCAAGGGGACTAACACCTGGACTGTGGCATGCCGGAGGGGGATCCATGGCAAAACTTCCATGGAAAATTACGTACTTGACGCAGTGTCGGGTTTTAATCCATAAAGGGCATAAATCACCTAACATTCCTAAATTGTTTGGAATAACGTGCTTTAAAACATCCAGTGTGTGTCTACGATCAGGTATGATGCTGTATCGATCAGGTAGTGTAAGGGTTACGCCCGCTTCACAGTGACAGACCAAACTCTGACAGACCAAACTCCCCGCTTAACGCATCGCAAACAACCGCAAACAGTCCATTTGCACAACTGCAACTCTCCATTTGCACAAGGTTAGATTCCAAGCTAGCCATGTCCCGTTCCTTGTCCTCAGTGACGTCATTGAAGGTCTCTTCCTCCACCCAGCCACGTACAACACCAAGGGTCCCCGAAAGGTGACAACAAGCCCCCTGGGACGCCTGCAGTGGCTGGTCTTCCACCTCCTCAAAGCCACCTTCCTCCTCTGACTCCTCTTTTTCAGACTCCTCTCTGTGTTGTCGCAGGTCTAGCAATCGACGACTGACAAGGCTGCTTCTGGTGGTCATGGTGACCACAACTCTTCCTCTTCATGCTCATCTACAGCCTGATCCAGCACTCTTCGCAGGGCACGCTCCAGAAAAAATGCATATGGTATTAGGGTCCATGATGTTGACCAGGTTTTTCACCTCCACAAAAGGACGCATGAGCCTACAGCCATTGTGCATGAGCGCTCAGTAACGCGGCCAAAAATACCCAGCTCCGCAGAGGCTGTTCTTAAATTAAATTAATCTGTTCTTACCAGTTTAATCTCTGTTTTGTCCCCTATAAGGGGCCGGTGTATGGAATAGATTTTAGGAACCGGGAGATGGAAAAAGATGGTTGGTCGGTCCTCTTCCTTCCAATCTTGGGCACTGCGCGTGCGCCGCGCAATGTACTGTGCCACCAATACAAATAGTGTGAACTACTATTCTTACCATTTCAATCTTTGTTAAGTCCCCTATCAGAGAACGTGTATTGAATTGAATCCTTGCATGGGGAGATAGAGAAAAAAGCTTGTTTTGTCCGCTTCCTTCTAATTTTGGACACTTGCAATGGAATTTGCCACCAATGCAACTAATGTTAACCAAGTACTATTCCTATCAGTTTAATCTCTGTTTTGTCCCTTATCAGGGCCAGGGCCGGTGTAGTGAATAGATTTCTGGAACCGGGAGATGGAAAAAGACCCATGCTCGGTCCGTTTCGTTTGAATTTTAGGTCCCTGTGTGTGCGCCGTGCAATGTACTGTGACACCCTATATGAGTGGTGTGTTAAGTAGTACTATTCCTATCAGTTTGATCTCGTTACGTCCCCTATAAGGGGACATGTATCAAATAGATTTTAGGAAGCGGGAGATGGAAAAAGTTGATTGGTCGGTCCTCTTACTCCTAATTTGGGGCACTGCGCCGTGCGCCGCGCGATGTACTGTGCCACCAATACAAATAGTGTGAACTACTATTCTTACCATTTTAATCTTTGTTAAGTCACCTATCAGGAAACATGTATTGAATTGAATCCTTGCATGGGGAGATAGAGAAAAAGCTTGTTTTGTCTGCTTCCATCCAATTTTGGGCACTTGCAATGGAATTTGCCACCAATGCAACTGTTAACCAAGTACTATTCCTATCAGTTTAATCTCTGTTTTGTCCCTTATCAGGGCCAGGGCCGGTGTAGTGAATAGATTTTTGGAACCGGGAGATGGAAAAGACCCATGCTTTTTGAATCTTAGGTCACTGCGCGTGCGCCGTGCAATGTACTGTGACACCCTATATGAGTGGTGGGCAGTGGGCACAGTACAGTCTGTGGGCCTGACACACACTGACAGGAAACTGCAATTATATTAAAGGGCAAAAATTAAATGACTTTTTTATCTGCAAGGTACTGTGCCACCATATATGAGTGGTGGGCAGTGGGCACAGTACAGTCAGTGGGCCTGACACACACTGGCAGGGAACTGCAATTATTTTAAAGGGTAAAAATTAAATGACATTTTTATCTGCAAGGTACTGTGCCACCCGATATGAGTGGTGGGCACTGGCAGTGGGCACAGTACAGTCTGTGGGCCTGAAACACACTGGCAGGCAACTGCAATTATATTAAAGGGTAAAAATTAAATGACTTTTTTATCTGCAAGGTACTGTGCCACGATATATGAGTGGTGGGCACTGGCAGTGGGCACAGTACAGTCTGTGGGCCTGACACACACTGGCAGGCAACTGCAATTATATTAAAGGGTAAAAATTAAATGACTTTTTTCATCTGCAAGGTACTGTGCCACCCTATATGAGTGGTGTGCACACAGTACAGTCTGTGGGCCTGCGGTCTCTCACAAACGGGCAGGCAACTGCAATATCTATATAGAAAAAAATAAACAAAAGCAGAGTGATGTACCAGCCCTAAAAAGGGCTTTTGGAGTCCTGTCAGGTAGCTGTCCTTACAGCAGATGAGTCTTTGAGGACTGGAGTGGACACAGAACACTGGCCTTGCTAACGCTTTCCCTATTAATTCAGCAGCAGCATCACTCTCCCTGCTCTAACTAACACTGCAGCTTCAGAATGAATCTAAGGCCCCATTCAGACGTCCGTAGTGTGCTGCGGATCCGCAACACACCACGCGACACACCCTATAGAGATGCCTATTCTTGTCCGCAGGTTGCGGACAAGAATAGGACATGCTCTATCTTTTGCGGAGCCGAAACCCGGAAGTTCAGGGCCGCGGCTCCGCAAATCACGTCCGTCCGGCATCATGTCCGGCCCCATTCACACGTCCACAATTTTGTGAATGGATGGATGCTGTCCTTGCTTTTTGATATGAGGTGGGAGGGCCTGGGAGGGAGGGTATGCTGATTGACTGGAATGCTCAATGATGTTATTAATAGTACACACTCAGATTGGATCACTGTCACTAGGGGGTACCTCAGGGATCAGTATTGGGCCCTATTCTCTTCAATATATTTATTAATGATCTTGTAGAAGGCTTGCACAGTAAAATACAAATTTTTGCAGATGACACTAAATTATGTAAAGTAATTAACACTGAAGAGGACAGTGTTCTGCTACAAAGGGATCTGGATAGATTGGAGGCTTGGGCAGGGAAATGTCAGATGAGGTTTAACACTGACAAATGTAAAGTTATGCACATGGGAAGGAATAATGCAAGTCACCCGTACATACTAAAGGGTAAAACACTCGGTAACACTGACATGGAAAAGGATCTAGGAATTTTAATAAACAGCAAACTAAGCTGTAAAAACCAGTGTCAGGCAGCTACTGCCAAGGCCAATAAGATAATGGGTTGCATCAAAAGGGCCATAGATGCCCGTGATGAGAACATAGTCCTACCACTTTATAAATCACTAGTCAGACCACACATGGAGTACTGTGTACAGTTCTGGGCTTCTGTAAAAAGGCAGACATAGCAGAGCTGAAGAGGGTTCAGAGGAGGGCAACTTGTAGGAAACTGGCCGAACTGGATGGACAAATGTCTTTTTTCGGTCATATATACTATAGTACTATGTTACTATATTTTTGACCAACTATACGAACAGATAAAGCCATAAACGATTTCTTGATGATCCAAGCGGACAGGAGTACTCCCTGTGTAACTCGATGTCAGCCAGTGGCAGTTCATGCATGACACCTGCCATTTACTAAGGCCTTTTGAGGGTGCCACGTTATTTGTTAGTCGCCAGGACTATGGGATGAACAACGTAATTCCACTGCTTTATATCCTGGGACAGATGCTGGTAAATCTGTCTGGTCAGGGGACTGGAGACGTGGCACCTACATCTCACGGGCATGAGCCCTGTGGGGCTGAACTGAAGGAGGGTTAGGACATTGTAGCACATGCAATGTTTAGCGAAATAGG
>JAKVIS010004714.1:0-13412 GCA_033119425.1 Bufotes viridis
GAGGAGAGAGGTCCCACATCAAGGAATCATGCGTCATATCAACCACCACCGGAGAAGGCCACTCTCATTTATTTTGGACCAGCACCCAGACAGAGGATACAGGTCCCACAGCAAGGAATCATGCGTCATATCAACCACCACCGGAGAAGGCCACTCTCATTTATTTTGGACCAGCACCCAGACAGAGGATAGCAGGTCCCACAGCAAGGAATCATGCGTCATATCAACCACCAACGGAGAAGGCCACTCTCATTTAGTTTCGGACCAGCACCCAGACAGAGGAGAGAGGTCCCACAGCAAGGAATCATGCGTCATATCAACCACCACCGGAGAAGGCCACTCTCATTTATTTTGGACCAGCACCCAGACAGAGGAGAGAGGTCCCACAGCAAGGAATCATGCGTCATATCAACCACCACCGGAGAAGGCCACTCTCATTTATTTTGGACCAGCACCCAGACAGAGGAGAGAGGTCCCACAGCAAGGAATCATGCGTCATATCAACCACCACCGGAGAAGGCCACTCTCATTTATTTTGGACCAGCACCCAGACAGAGGAGACAGGTCCCACAGCAAGGAATCATGCGTCATATCAACCACCACCGGAGAAGGCCACTCTCAGTTATTTCGGACCAGCACCCAGACAGAGGAGAGAGGTCCCACAGCAAGGAATCATGCGTCATATCAACCACCACCGGAGAAGGCCACTCTCATTTATTTAGGACCAGCACCCAGACAGAGGATACAGGCCCAGGACCCAGACAGAGGAGAGAGGTCCCACAGCAAGGAATCATGCGTCATATGAACCACCACCGGAGAAGGCCACTCTCATTTTGGACTAGCATTCAGATAGGATACAGGCCCAGCACCCAGACAGAGGAGAGAGGTCCCACAGCAAGGAATCATGCGTCATATCAACCACCAACGGAGAAGGCCACTCTCATTTATTTTGGACCAGCACCCAGACAGAGGAGAGAGGTCCCACATCAAGGAATCATGCGTCATATCAACCACCACCGGAGAAGGCCACTCTCATTTATTTTGGACCAGCACCCAGACAGAGGAGAGAGGTCCCACATCAAGGAATCATGCGTCATATCAACCACTACCGGAGAAGGCCACTCTCATTTATTTTGGACCAGCACCCAGACAGAGTATACAGGTCCCACAGCAAGGAATCATGCGTCATATCAACCACCACCGGAGAAGGCCATTCTCATTTATTTTGGACCAGCACCCAGACAGAGGACACAGGTCCCACAGCAAGGAATCATGCGTCATATCAACCACCAAGGAGAATGCCACTCTCATTTAGTTCGGACCAGCACCCAGACAGAGGAGACAGGTACCACAGCAAGGAATCATGCGTCATATCAACCACCACCGGAGAAGGCCACTCTCATTTATTTTGGACCAGCACCCAGACAGAGGAGAGAGGTCCCACAGCAAGGAATCATGCGTCATATCAACCACCACCGGAGAAGGCCACTCTCATTTATTTTGGACCAGCACCCAGACAGAGGATACAGGTCCCACAGCAAGGAATCATGCGTCATATCAACCATCAACGGAGAAGGCCACTCTCATTTAGTTCGGACCAGCACCCAGACAGAGGAGAGAGGTCCCACATCAAGGAATCATGCGTCATATCAACCACCACCGGAGAAGGCCACTCTCATTTATTTTGGACCAGCACCCAGACAGAGGAGAGAGGTCCCACATTAAGGAATCATGCGTCATATCAACCACCACCGGAGAAGGCCACTCATTTATTTTGGACCAGCACCCAGACAGAGGAGAGAGGTCCCACATCAAGGAATCATGCGTCATATCAACCACCAACGGAGAAGGCCACTCTCATTTAGTTCGGACCAGCACCCAGACAGAGGATACAGGTCCCACAGCAAGGAATCATGCGTCATATCAACCACCACCGGAGAAGGCCACTCTCATTTATTTTGGACCAGCACCCAGACAGAGGATACAGGTCACACAGCAAGGAATCATGCCTCATATCAACCACCAACGGAGAAGGCCACTCTCAGTTATTTCGGCCCAGCACCCAGACAGAGGAGAGAGGTCCCACAGCAAGGAATCATGCGTCATATCAACCACCACCGGAGAAGGCCACTCTCATTTTGGACCAGCACCCAGACAGAGGATACAGGCCCAGCACCCAGACAGAGGAGAGAGGTCCCACAGCAAGGAATAATGCCTCATATCAACCACCACCGGAGATGGCCACTCTCATTTATTTTGGACCAGCACCCAGACAGAGGATACAGGCCCAGCACCCAGACAGAGGAGAGAGGTCCCACAGCAAGGAATCATGCGTCATATCAACCACCACCGGAGCAGGCCACTCTCATTTATTTTGGACCAGCACCCAGACAGAGGATACAGGTCCCACAGCAAGGAATCATGCGTCATATCAACCACCAACGGAGAAGGCCACTCTCATTTTGGACCAGCACCCAGACAGAGGATACAGGCCCAGCACTCAGACAGAGGAGAGATGTCCCTAAGCAAGTAATAATGCCTCATATCAACCACCACCGGAGATGGCCACTCTCATTTATTTTGGACCAGCACCCAGACAGAGGATACAGGTCCAGCACCCAGACAGAGGAGAGAGGTCCCACAGCAAGGAATCATGCGTCATATCAACCACCACCGGAGCAGGCCACTCTCATTTATTTTGGACCAGCACCCAGACAGAGGATACAGGTCCCACAGCAAGGAATCATGCGTCATATCAACCACCAACGGAGAAGGCCACTCTCATTTATTTTGGACCAGCACCCAGACAGAGGAGAGAGGTCCCACAGCAAGGAATCATGCGTCATATCAACCACCAACGGAGAAGGCCACTCTCAGTTATTTCGGCCCAACTCCCAGACAGAGGAGTGAGGTCCCACAGCAAGGAATCATGCATCATATCAACCACCACCGGAGAAGGCCACTCTCATTTATTTTGGACCAGCACCCAGACAGAGGATACAGGTCCCAAAGCAAGGAATCATGCGTCATATCAACCACGACCGGAGAATGCCACTCTCATTTGTTTCGGACCAGCACCCAGACAGAGGAGAGAGGTCCCACAGCAAGGAATCATGCGTCATATCAACCACCAACGGAGAAGGCCACTCTCAGTTATTTCGGCCCAGCACCCAGACAGAGGAGAGAGGTCCCACAGCAAGGAATCATGCGTCATATCAACCACCACCGGAGAAGACCACTCTCAATTATTTTGGACCAGCACCCAGACAGAGGATACAGGTCCCACAGCAAGGAATCAAGCGTCATATCAACCACCAACGGAGAAGGCCACTCTCATTTAGTTCGGACAAGCACCCAGACAGAGGAGAGAGGTCCCACAGCAAGGAATCATGCGTCATATCAACCACCACCGGAGAAGGCCACTCTCATTTTGGACCAGCACCCAGACAGAGGATACAGGCCCAGCACCCAGACAGAGGAGAGAGGTCCCACAGCAAGGAAAAATGCCTCATATCAACCACCACCGGAGATGGCCACTCTCATTTATTTTGGACCAGCACCCAGACAGAGCATACAGGCCCAGCACCCAGACAGAGGAGAGAGGTCCCACAGCAAGGAATCATGCGTCATATCAACCACCACCGGAGAAGGCCACTCTCATTTATTTTGGACCAGCACCCAGACAGAGGATACAGGTCCCACAGCAAGGAATCATGCGTCATATCAACCACCAACGGAGAAGGCCACTCTCATTTATTTTGGACCAGCACCCAGACAGAGGATACAGGTCCCACAGCAAGGAATCATGCGTCATATCAACCACCAACGGTGAAAGCCACTCTCAGTTATTTCGGCCCAGCACCCAGACAGAGGAGAGAGGTCCCACAGCAAGGAATCATATGTCATATCAACCACCACCGGAGCAGGCCACTCTCATTTATTTTGGACCAGCACCCAGACAGAGGATACAGGTCCCACAGCAAGGAATCATGCGTCATATCAACCACCACCGGAGAAGGCCACTCTCATTTATTTTGGACCAGCACCCAGACAGAGGAGAGAGGTCCCACAGCAAGGAATCATGCGTCATATCAACCACCAACGGAGAAGGCCACTCTCAGTTATTTCGGCCCAGCACCCAGACAGAGGAGAGAGGTCCCACATCAAGGAATCATGCGTCATATCAACCACCACCTGAGAAGGCCACTCTCATTTATTTTGGACCAGCACCCAGACAGAGGAGAGAGGTACCACATCAAGGAATCATGCGTCATATCAACCACAACCGGAGAAGGCCACTCTCATTTATTTTGGACCAGCACCCAGACAGAGGATACAGGTCCCACAGCAAGGAATCATGCGTCATATCAACCACCACCGGAGAAGGCCATTCTCATTTATTTTGAACCAGCACCCAGACAGAGGACACAGGTCCCACAGCAAGGAATCATGCGTCATATCAACCACCAAGGAGAATGCCACTCTCATTTAGTTCGGACCAGCACCCAGACAGAGGAGACAGGTCCCACAGCAAGGAATCATGCGTCATATCAACCACCACCGGAGAAGGCCACTCTCATTTATTTCGGACCAGCACCCAGACAGAGCAGAGAGGTCCCACAGCAAGGAATCATGCGTCATATCAACCACCACCGGAGAAGGCCACTCTCATTTATTTTGGACCAGCAACCAGACAGAGGATACAGGCCCAGTACCCAGACAGAGGAGAGAGGTCCCACAGCAAGGAATCATGCGTCATATCAACCACCACCGGAGAAGGCCACTCTCATTTATTTTGGACCAGCACCCAGACAGAGGAGAGAGGTCCCACAGCAAGGAATCATGCGTCATATCAACCACCACCGGAGAAGGCCACTCTCATTTATTTCGGACCAGCACCCAGACAGAGGAGAGAGGTCCCACAGCAAGGAATCATGCGTCATATCAACCACCACCGGAGAAGGCCACTCTCATTTATTTTGGACCAGCACCCAGACAGAGGATACAGGTCACACAGCAAGGAATCATGCGTCATATCAACCACCAACGGAGAAGGCCACTCTCAGTTATTTCGGCCCAGCACCCAGACAGAGGAGAGAGGTCCCACAGCAAGGAATCATGCGTCATATCAACCACCACCGGAGAAGGCCACTCTCATTTTGGACCAGCACCCAGACAGAGGATATAGGCCCAGCACCCAGACAGAGGAGAGAGGTCCCACAGCAAGGAATAATGCCTCATATCAACCACCACCGGAGATGGCCACTCTCATTTATTTTGGACCAGCACCCAGACAGAGGATACAGGCCCAGCACCCAGACAGAGGAGAGAGGTCCCACAGCAAGGAATCATGCGTCATATCAACCACCACCGGAGCAGGCCACTCTCATTTATTTTGGACCAGCACCCAGACAGAGGATACAGGTCCCACAGCAAGGAATCATGCGTCATATTAACCACCAACGGAGAAGGCCACTCTCATTTATTTTGGACCAGCACCCAGACAGAGGATACAGGTCCCACAGCAATGAATCATGCGTCATATCAACCACCAACGGAGAAGGCCACTCTCATTTTGGACCAGCACCCAGACAGAGGATACAGGCCCAGCACCCAGACAGAGGAGAGATGTCCCACAGCAAGGAATCATGCCTCATATCAACCACCACCGGAGATGGCCACTCTCATTTATTTTGGACCAGCACCCAGACAGAGGATACAGGCCCAGCACCCAGACAGAGGAGAGAGGTCCCACAGCAAGGAATCATGCGTCATATCAACCACCACCGGAGCAGGCCACTCTCATTTATTTTGGACCAGCACCCAGACAGAGGATACAGGTCCCACAGCAAGGAATCATGCGTCATATCAACCACCAACGGAGAAGGCCACTCTCATTTATTTTGGACCAGCACCCAGACAGAGGATACAGGTCCCACAGCAAGGAATCATGCGTCATATCAACCACCAACGGAGAAGGCCACTCTCATTTATTTCGGCCCAGCACCCAGACAGAGGAGAGAGGTCCCACAGCAAGGAATCATGCGTCATATCAACCACCACCGGAGAAGGCCACTCTCATTTATTTTGGACCAGCACCCAGACAGAGGAGAGAGGTCCCACAGCAAGGAATCATGCGTCATATCAACCACCACCGGAGAAGGCCACTCTCATTTATTTCGGACCAGCACCCAGACAGAGGAGACAGGTCCCACAGCAAGGAATCATGCGTCATATCAACCACCACCGGAGAAGGCCACTCTCATTTATTTTGGACCAGCACCCAGACAGAGGATACAGGTCCCACAGCAAGGAATCATGCCTCATATCAACCACCAACGGAGAAGGCCACTCTCAGTTATTTCGGCCCAGCACCCAGACAGAGGAGAGAGGTCCCACAGCAAGGAATCATGCGTCATATCAACCACCACCGGAGAAGGCCACTCTCATTTATTTTGGACCAGCACCCAGACAGAGGAGAGAGAGGTCCCACAGCAAGGAATCATGCGTCATATCAACCACCACCGGAGAAGGCCACTCTCATTTATTTTGGACCAGCACCCAGACAGAGGAGAGAGGTCCCACAGCAAGGAATCATGCGTCATATCAACCACCACCGGAGAAGGCCACTCTCATTTATTTTGGACCAGCACCCAGACAGAGGAGACAGGTCCCACAGCAAGGAATCATGCGTCATATCAACCACCACCGGAGAAGGCCACTCTCATTTATTTTGGACCAGCACCCAGACAGAGGAGAGAGGTCCCACAGCAAGGAATCATGCGTCATATCAACCACCACCGGAGAAGGCCACTCTCATTTATTTTGGACCAGCACCCAGACAGAGGATACAGGTCCCACAGCAAGGAATCATGCGTCATATCAACCACCACCGGAGAAGGCCACTCTCATTTATTTTGGACCAGCACCCAGACAGAGGAGAGAGGTCCCACAGCAAGGAATCATGCGTCATATCAACCACCACCGGAGAAGGCCACTCTCATTTATTTTGGACCAGCACCCAGACAGAGGAGACAGGTCCCACAGCAAGGAATCATGCGTCATATCAACCACCAACGGAGAAGGCCACTCTCATTTATTTCGGCCCAGCACCCAGACAGAGGAGAGAGGTCCCACAGCAAGGAATCATGCGTCATATCAACCACCACCGGAGAAGGCCACTCTCATTTATTTTGGACCAGCACCCAGACAGAGGATACAGGCCCAGGACCCAGACAGAGGAGAGAGGTCCCACAGCAAGGAATCATGCGTCATATCAACCACCACCGGAGAAGGCCACTCTCATTTATTTTGGACCAGCACCCAGACAGAGGAGAGAGGTCCCACAGCAAGGAATCATGCGTCATATCAACCACCAACGGAGAAGGCCACTCTCAGTTATTTCGGCCCAGCACCCAGACAGAGGAGAGAGGTCCCACATCAAGGAATCATGCGTCATATCAACCACCACCTGAGAAGGCCACTCTCATTTATTTTGGACCAGCACCCAGACAGAGGAGAGAGGTCCCACATCAAGGAATCATGCGTCATATCAACCACTACCGGAGAAGGCCACTCTCATTTATTTTGGACCAGCACCCAGACAGAGGATACAGGTCCCACAGCAAGGAATCATGCGTCATATCAACCACCACCGGAGAAGGCCATTCTCATTTATTTTGGACCAGCACCCAGACAGAGGACACAGGTCCCACAGCAAGGAATCATGCGTCATATCAACCACCAACGGAGAATGCCACTCTCATTTAGTTCGGACCAGCACCCAGACAGAGGAGACAGGTCCCACAGCAAGGAATCATGCGTCATATCAACCACCACCGGAGAAGGCCACTCTCATTTATTTTGGACCAGCACCCAGACAGAGGAGAGAGGTCCCACAGCAAGGAATCATGCGTCATATCAACCACCACCGGAGAAGGCCACTCTCATTTATTTTGGACCAGCACCCAGACAGAGGATACAGGTCCCACAGCAAGGAATCATGCGTCATATCAACCATCAACGGAGAAGGCCACTCTCATTTATTTCGGACCAGCACCCAGACAGAGGAGAGAGGTCCCACATCAAGGAATCATGCGTCATATCAACCACCACCGGAGAAGGCCACTCTCATTTATTTTGGACCAGCACCCAGACAGAGGAGAGAGGTCCCACATCAAGGAATCATGCGTCATATCAACCACCAACGGAGAAGGCCACTCTCATTTAGTTTGGACCAGCACCCAGACAGAGGATACAGGTCCCACAGCAAGGAATCATGCGTCATATCAACCACCACCGGAGAAGGCCACTCTCATTTATTTCGGCCCAGCACCCAGACAGAGCAGAGAGGTCCCACAACAAGGAATCATGCGTCTTATCAACCACCACCGGAGATAGGCCACTCTCATTTATTTTGGACCAGCACCCAGACAGAGGAGAGAGTCCCACATCAAGGAATCATGCGTCATATCAACCACCACCGGAGAAGGCCACCTCATTTATTTTGGACCAGCACCCAGACAGAGGAGAGAGGTCCCACAGCAAGGAATCATGCGTCATATCAACCACCAACGGAGAAGGCCACTCTCATTTATTTTGGACCAGCACCCAGACAGAGGAGAGAGGTCCCACAGCAAGGAATCATGCGTCATATCAACCACCACCGGAGAAGGCCACTCTCATTTATTTTGGACCAGCACCCAGACAGAGGATACAGGTACAACAGCAAGGAATCATGCGTCATATCAACCACCAACGGAGAAGGCCACTCTCATTTAGTTCGGACCAGCACCCAGACAGAGGAGAGGTCCCACAGCAAGGAATCATGCGTCATATCAACCACCACCGGAGAAGGCCACTCTCATTTATTTCGGACCAGCACCCAGACAGAGGATACAGGTCCCACAGCAAGGAATCATGCGTCATATCAACCACCACCGGAGAAGGCCACTCTCATTTATTTTGGACCAGCACCCAGACAGAGGATACAGGCCCAGCACCAGAATGAGGAGGAGGTCCACAGCAAGGAATCATGACGTCATATCAACCACCATCGGAGAAGGCCACTCTCATTTATTTTGGACCAGCACCCAGACAGAGGAGAGAGGTCCCACAGCAAGTAATCATGCGTCATATCAACCACCACCGGAGAAGGCCACTCTCATTTATTTGGACCAGCACCCAGACAGAGGATACAGGTCCCACAGCAAGGAATCATGCGTCATATCAACCACCAACGGAGAAGGCCACTCTCATTTAGTTCGGACCAGCACCCAGACAGAGGAGAGAGGTCCCACAGCAAGGAATCATGCGTCATATCAACCACCACCGGAGAAGGCCACTCTCATTTTGGACCAGCACCCAGACAGAGGATACAGGCCCAGGACCCAGACAGAGGAGAGAGGTCCCACAGCAAGGAATCATGCGTCATATCAACCACCACCGGAGATGGCCACTCTCATTTATTTTGGACCAGCACCCAGACAGAGGATACAGGCCCAGCACCCAGACAGAGGAGAGAGGTCCCACAGCAAGGAATCATGCGTCATATCAACCACCACCGTTGAAGGCCACTCTCATTTATTTTGGACCAGCACCCAGACAGGGGAGAGAGGTCCCACATCAAGGAATCATGCGTCATATCAACCACAACCGGAGAAGGCCACTCACATTTATTTTGGACCAGCACCCAGACAGAGGAGAGAGGTCCCACAGCAAGGAATCATGCGTCATATCAACCACCAACGGAGAAGGCCACTCTCAGTTATTTCGGCCCTGCACCCAGACAGAGGAGAGAGGTCCCACAGCAAGGAATCATGCGTCATATCAACCACCACCGGAGCAGGCCACTCTCATTTATTTTGGACCAGCACCCAGAAAGAGGATACAGGTCCCACAGCAAGGAATCATGCGTCATATCAACCACCACCGGAGAAGACCACTCTCATTTATTTTGGACCAGCACCCAGACAGAGGAGAGAGGTCCCACAGCAAGGAATCATGCGTCATATCAACCACCAACGGAGAAGGCCACTCTCAGTTATTTCGGCCCAGCACCCAGACAGAGGAGAGAGGTCCCACATCAAGGAATCATGCGTCATATCAACCACCACCTGAGAAGGCCACTCTCATTTATTTTGGACCAGCACCCAGTCAGAGGAGAGAGGTACCACATCAAGGAATCATGCGTCATATCAACCACTACCGGAGAAGGCCACTCTCATTTATTTTGGACCAGCACCCAGACAGAGGATACAGGTCCCACAGCAAGGAATCATGCGTCATATCAACCACCACCGGAGAAGGCCATTCTCATTTATTTCGGCCCAGCACCCAGACAGAGCAGAGAGGTCCCACATCAAGGAATCATGCGTCTTATCAACCACCACCGGAGAAGGCCACTCATTTATTTTGGACCAGCACCCAGACAGAGGAGAGAGGTCCCACAGCAAGGAATCATGCGTCATATCAACCACCAACGGAGAAGGCCACTCTCATTTATTTTGGACCAGCACCCAGACAGAGGAGAGAGGTCCCACAGCAAGGAATCATGCTTCATATCAACCACCACTGGAGAAGGCCACTCTCATTTATTTTGGACCAGCACCCAGACAGAGGATACATGTACAACAGCAAGGAATCATGCGTCATTTCAACCACCAACGGAGAAGGCCACTCTCATTTAGTTCGGACCAGCACCCAGACAGAGGAGAGAGGTCCCACAGCAAGGAATCATGCGTCATATCAACCACCACCGGAGAAGGCCACTCTCATTTTTTTCGGACCAGCACCCAGACAGAGGATACAGGTCCCACAGCAAGGAATCTTGCGTCATATCAACCACCACCGGAGAAGGCCACTCTCATTTATTTTGGACCAGCACCCAGACAGAGGATACAGGCCCAGCACCCAGACAGAGGAGAGAGGTCCCACAGCAAGGAATCATGCCTCATATCAACCACCATCGGAGAAGGCCACTCTCATTTATTTTGGACCAGCACCCAGACAGAGGAGAGAGGTCCCACAGCAAGTAATCATGCGTCATATCAACCACCACCGGAGAAGGCCACTCTCATTTTGGACCAGCACCCAGACAGAGGATACAGGTCCCACAGCAAGGAATCAAGCGTCATATCAACCACCAACGTAGAAGGCCACTCTCATTTAGTTCGGACAAGCACCCAGACAGAGGAGAGAGGTCCCACAGCAAGGAATCATGCGTCATATCAACCACCACCGGAGAAGGCCACTCTCATTTTGGACCAGCACCCAGACAGAGGATACAGGCCCAGCACCCAGACAGAGGAGAGAGGTCCCACAGCAAGGAATAATGCCTCATATCAACCACCACCGGAGATGGCCACTCTCATTTATTTTGGACCAGCACCCAGACAGAGGATACAGGCCCAGCACCCAGACAGCGGAGAGAGGTCCCACAGCAAGGAATCATGCGTCATATCAACCACCACCGTAGCAGGCCACTCTCATTTATTTTGGACCAGCACCCAGACAGAGGATACAGGTCCCACAGCAAGGAATCATGCGTCATATCAACCACCAACGGAGAAGGCCACTCTCATTTATTTTGGACCAGCACCCAGACAGAGGATACAGGTCCCACAGCAAGGAATCATGCGTCATATCAACCACCAACGGAGAAGGCCACTCTCAGTTATTTCGGCCCAGCACCCAGACAGAGGAGAGAGGTCCCACAGCAAGGAATCATGCGTCATATCAACCACCACCGGAGCAGGCCACTCTCATTTATTTTGGACCAGCACCCAGACAGAGGATACAGGTCCCACAGCAAGGAATCATGCGTCATATCAACCACCACCGGAGAAGGCCACTCTCATTTATTTTGGACCAGCACCCAGACAGAGGAGAGAGGTCCCACAGCAAGGAATAATGCCTCATATCAACCACCACCGGAGATGGCCACTCTCATTTATTTTGGACCAGCACCCAGACAGAGGATACAGGCCCAGCACACAGACAGAGGAGAGAGGTCCCACAGCAAGGAATCATGAGTCATATCAACCACCACCGGAGCAGGCCACTCTCATTTATTTTGGACCAGCACCCAGACAGAGGATGCAGGTCCCACAGCAAGGAATCATGCGTCATATCAACCACCAACTGAGAAGGCCACTCTCATTTATTTTGGACCAGCACCCAGACAGAGGATACAGGTCCCACAGCAAGGAATAATGCGTCATATCAACCACCAACGGAGAAGGCCACTCTCAGTTATTTCGGCCCAGCACCCAGACAGAGGAGAGAGGTCCCACAGCAAGGAATCATGCGTCATATCAACCACCACCGGAGCAGGCCACTCTCATTTATTTTGGACCAGCACCCAGACAGAGGAGAGAGGTCCCACATCAAGGAATCATGCGTCATATCAACCACCACCTGAGAAGGCCACTCTCATTTATTTTGGACCAGCACCCAGACAGAGGAGAGAGGTACCACATCAAGGAATCATGCGTCATATCAACCACTACCGGAGAATGCCACTCTCATTTATTTTGGACCAGCACCCAGACAGAGGAGAGAGGTCCCACATCAAGGAATCATGCGTCATATCAACCACCACCGGAGAAGGCCACTCTCATTTATTTTGGACCAGCACCCAGACAGAGGACACAGGTCCCACAGCAAGGAATCATGCGTCATATCAACCACCAAGGGAGAATGCCACGCTCATTTAGTTCGGACCAGCACCCAGACAGAGGAGACAGGTCCCACAGCAAGGAATCATGCGTCATATCAACCACCACCGGAGAAGGCCACTCTCATTTATTTCGGACCAGCACCCAGACAGAGCAGAGAGGTCCCACAGCAAGGAATCATGCGTCATATCAACCACCACCTGAGAAGGCCACTCTCATTTATTTTGGACCAGCAACCAGACAGAGGATACAGGCCCAGGACCCAGACAGAGGAGAGAGGTCCCACAGCAAGGAATAATGCCTCATATCAACCACCACCGGAGATGGCCACTCTCATTTATTTTGGACCAGCACCCAGACAGAGGAGAGAGGTCCCACAGCAAGGAATCATGCGTCATATCAACCACCACCGGAGAAGGCCACTCTCATTTATTTCGGACCAGCACCCAGACAGAAGAGAGAGGTCCCACATCAAGGAATCATGCGTCATATCAACCACCACCGGAGAAGGCCACTCTCATTTATTTTGGATCAGCACACAGACAGAGGATAAAGGACAAGGACTCAGACAGAGGAGAGAGGTCCCACAGCATGGAATCATGCGTCATATCAACCAACACCGGAGAAGGCCACTCTCATTTATTTTGGACCAGCACCCAGACAGGGGAGAGAGGTAACACATCAAGGAATCATGCGTCATATCAACCACAACCGGAGAAGGCCACTCACATTTAT